>JADDOH010000452.1:0-141985 GCA_016648135.1 Agrypnia vestita
TTACATATGAAATTGGCGTTTAGTATGGGAGGAACATAAAGCCGATTTTTTTTATTATAATATATTTATTTAAACAAAGTATGTACCATTGCTATCTATGCACTTTTGCCATCTCATAGGTAGTTCATCGATCCCTTTACTAAAAAAACCATTAGGACGGGAATCAATAAAATCTTTGAAGGCGGTTTGGACTGCCCCATCGGAGTTGAATTTTTTCCTTTGCAAGAAGTTATCCAAATTTCGAAAAAAATGGTAATCTGTTGGGGCAAGGTCCGGAGAGTACGGTGGATGTCTTAGACATTCCAATTGAAGCTCCTCTAATTGGTAGCCGTCTGTTGTGCAGTGTGTGGTCTAGCGTTATCATGAAGCAGCAGTAGCCTAGAGCGATTAACCAGCCTCGGTTGTTTAGCAGCTAGCTTTTCCATCCTGGTTTGCAGTTGCTGACAATAGACATCTGCCGTAATCGTCTGGCCAGATTTAAGAAAGCTGTAGTGAACGACACCAGCACTAGTCCACCAAACGCTCACAAGTAACTTTTTTGGAGTCAATTTTCGCTTGGGGCATGGTTTGGCTGGTTCGGCAGGGTTCAGCCATTGCGATGAGCGCTTCCGATTATCGTACAGGATCAACTTTTCATCACAGGTAATGATTCGATTTAAAATCCCTTCATTATTGTGCCGGTTGAGTAATGCAACGCAGCAGTCAACGCGCGTTTGTTGATTTGCTTCACTCAATTAGTGAGGTACCCACCTTTCAAGCTTTTTCACCTTACCAATTTGCTTCAAGTGGATTGAAACAGTTTTATCACTAACACCGCAGCCTGCAGCTAACTCGGATGTGGTTTGCGATGGATCCGCTTCCACAATAGCCTTCAATTCTTCATTATCAACTTTGGTCTCCGGCCGTCCACGGGGCTTGTTCTACAGGTCGAAATTTCAAGAACGAAAACGTTGAAACCAAAAACGCACTGTGTTTTCTTTTGCGGCATCGTAGCCATACACATCCATAATCATTTCGAGCCGTTTCATGCAGCACGGGTGCACGGTGGGAACTCGTACTCGTAAAAACGCGATATTTAAGGTTTTTCATTTTGTAAACTGAGTGACGCAAAGAAAAAAACAATTGAGGAAAAAACAAATTAATTATAATTTTCAAAACACAAATACATGAGTAAATAGCTATATAAATTTGGATTTGGAATTCCTAACCAAAGAGAAGATATTTGAGATCAAATTTGCCAGTACGGCAAAACGCCAATTTCAAATGTAAGGACCTAATAATAATAATTGATAAAATGTATTAACATTGTATGTATATCAATGATGACAGATCGTAACCTCTGTTACCTTCCAGAATAGTTTACAATTGTCTACACTCTTCGGGAGACGATTAGCACAGCCTAGAAGCGACGGAAACCTTCTCCTCAACACTAGAATAATCTAGGAGGTTTGATGATCCAGTTTTTGGGTATAAATAGCGCGGACCTAGACCGCCGCGGAGAGTCTTGACAGATCGTTCAGTGCGACGTGCGTCGCGGACGATAGCCAAGTGTTCGCAGTCCTGAAATTGCTTACCTAGGTGCGAGAATTGAATGAATGTTCTACAAGCGACAAAGAGAGTATTACTCAGCGATAGTAAAGTGTTCATATACAAGTGATATATCACGAAATAGTATGAAACAAAAAATAGCGTTAAGTTTAATTTGTGTTAAGTGACTTTGTACATTGAATAATTAATTAATAAATCGCTAATTAATTTTCAGTGTATTTATTTGCCTCTCGCAGCCATGACCCGTGAAAATTATTTTAAATAATTTATTTTACAAATGGCTAACAATATTATAAACAGAATCACATATTTTTATGTAAATTATTCAATAAGTATTTATTATAATATATCACACCCACATACTGCAGGTGGCGCATAGACTATTAGCCATGTTGATAATGTACATATTTCCGTGATATTATATAAATTGTATAGGCGTTACGTTAAACAGCAATATTAATGTTGAGGCGGATTATAATGTTTGGCTATGTCGGGGAGGGGAGGGGATAGTGAGAAGGATGCCGAATAGGGCAGGACCACACGCGGAGGCCCAAGGGGCGGAGCCTCCAAGCGTCACGCAACCCCTCAGACCGAATTTAAGCACTTAATTAATGTAATTGTACCCTTTACAGTAAATTATGCCAAATTTCGCCTATCTCAAAATGAGTGATATAGGTCGGGCAAATATTTAAATTCTCAGCCATTCATTTAACTCATTAAGTATATGTGTATGTAGATATTGTTATTATAATGCTTTTTAATTTTACAATGAAAAATATTTTTATTTTTAAAGAAAACACATTATATTGCGATATTGCCAGTTTAGATCAATGTTATACGTATTATTGATGGTCGAATCTTTATCTTAACCGGTTACATACGGTACTGTTGTTTGATATTTTCGTCTGATTTTATTGACGATTAGTAGCTGAGAAATAACTGTCGTCTAGTACCGGTGGTTGCCCGTTAATTTACAAAAATCAGTCATTAATCATCGGTACGTTACAAACAAAGTGTTAAATTTCGATAATGTATACAGTAACTAGTATACGTATGCGCTAACTATGAGTTAATGAATTCATTATCGAAGTTAAAGTATACATATTCTACATTACCAAATGTATTCACAGAATTTAAGCGTCCAGATGAAATATAATGGCTAAAATTGTCATGACCACGTTCGGCGTTACCGCATATTCAAATCTTCCCATCTTGGCATTTTTTGACAGATATGTCTGGATTTTTAAGATCTTTATCCCAACACTTAATAGACGATAATAAAAATTATAAATGTCCAGAGCGGATTTTGTAATTCTACGGCTCAAAGATCTTAAAGATCCAGACATTGTTATTTTCAGAATACGGATGACAATCAGATACAAATCTCAAAACTGTGTCACCAGTTAAAATTCCGTCACGTCAAATCAATTGGAAAGATGTAAAGAAAAAAATCTATCAATAAAAAAAAACGTTCAGGTTTCGTATCCCGGTAGAAACTATGTATATATTCCGTATATTTCTTATTGATTCATCTCATTTTGTTTTTAATAACATATCACTAAGAAAATCAAGGTAATAATTTATGTGTACATTGATTCATGAGCATTTTAATGTAATTTCTAACGATTGTTTGAGTCTTAAAACTTTGGTTTAATCGTAAATTTATGGTTGGTAGATTTATGGCTTGACTTGTTCAGTTCTGAAACCTTTAGTTCGAGTCTTGAAACATCAAATAATTATGATAAATTTATGTTGTATTTCCTTTGTTACTTATCTATTTTAATCGTTCACATTTGTACTAAAATAATTGACAATTTTCTGCAATAACATGACAATCAAAAGATCTATTTTGCTCTATTAAGATTAGAAGGTGTGGATATCTATATCTAAAGGTTTTTGAATCTATTATCGATTTCAATAAACGGCTTAAAGCCTGATCAGAGTATAATCTTTCAATCAATCATTGGAGACCTTTAAGATTACGTAGGTAGTTTTAATGTCATATTACATTTCTTTAGAGTAGCACAATATTCTATTGTCTTTGATCGAGATTCGTTTAAATCGAATTTCAAGGAGAACTCATTTCACAATATTATGAATACACTTTAAACAGAATACGTTAACAGGGCCATTTGATTGGTCAAATCGTGAACGGTTCGCACGGACTTTAAACTGTGAATGATATTATTACTTGCGCACATGTTGTGGACAGTAAACATTTAATAAAACAAGTTATAAATCAATAGTGATTTAGATTCTACAAACATTTATCTTTATGTCAAGTCAACAGCTGATTTCAGATTGGATGACTCTTTTGAAAGTGGTCTAAGAAACCGAAAACAGCCGTAAACCTAATGCAACGTAGTAAAATCTCGTGTTAAATAGATACCTTTTTTGATTCATGACGCACATATATCAGTGTAATGAAATTTTACACGATTTTCTCGTACACCTTGCATCATAAAGTGAACTATTTTATGTTAAATCAAGTTGAGATTTAATAATGTATAAATAAATATACGATAAATCGTACATTTAGATCTGGTCACTAAACAATCGGAGACAACGTTCTGAATGTTGTAACCTTGTATCAAGACAGTTGGTACACATGTTTTAAATGTTCAAGTTCTACATGTAAGAGAGGCGGGTCAAGGCAGGTGTTACATGGAAGCAAAGGAAGCCGATTCTTACCATCGCAATTTAAGGAATACGTACTGGAGTTTTATGTTTTTTTTAATTTAGGTTATGTTCTTCTTATTAGTTTTTTTATATTTATATTTATTATTATATGTTGGTGGCCCTCGTAGCCCAGTGGATATGACACTAACTTTTCACATCGATTCCCGGTAAGGTCACAATTAATCTACTCTATAATATGTGATTTACGCAAGCCTGTTTTGTTGATGATATAACTTTTTCTTTTTTTTTCATGTGAACACTTATTCTCATACTTGTGTTTTCTTTTCTTTTATACATCCTTTTTATTGACTAATTTTTACTTTCTTTTTTATGTTAATAATTATTGCTGTAATACTAACTCTTTCGCTTCACACCTTGTCTTTCTTACTTTATTTGTCTATTTACTTGAATAATTCTTGCTATATACCTTATTTCTTGTTATATCCTTCCTCTTATATACCAGCATGTGATAATTTATATTTAAATATTTAAATCATCTTATATTTCTATATATCGCATGTATGATAATTGAATGTATGTATTCTTGTATGAAATATGTGGGACTGTACAAACCTCTTCACATACTGGAATAAAGTTTTATTTATTTATTTATATTTATTTGTCATACGTTTCAATAAACTTTCTTACAGATTCAAGAAACTAATTTGGAGCGTGCAAACAAGTAAAATAGAAACAGCATATGAAGCGTTATATAGAAATAGTAGAAAATAAAACTATAGCCGTATCCACGAATTAAGACTAGAATTATACATGGTATTCTTCATAAACTAAGTCATAAATAAAACATGTCGGGCATGACACTGGATTCTTATACCGGGGGTTCCGAGTTCGATTCCCGATGTGGTCACAATAAACCTGTGTGATCTGGAGTGAGCATTTTTCTATAGTAATTGGGCATTGTGGCCTGTTGTAGCATTAAAAATTAAAATTATCCCAAAAATAATAATTTGATTGTCTATCTGTCTGTCATTTTATTATTTATTTTTTTTAACAAACAGACCATCAACAGGTCATTAATTACCCTAATAGGCGGTCCTAGAGTGATATTACAGTACAAAGTATGAATATTTTGTGAACATTTTGAATATGATATAATTATACAAACACTTTTTACACAAACACTTATAATTAATATTTTGAAAATATTTTTATTTGTGTACAATAATAAATAAATAAACTTTTAGATATCATTTGAAAATATATCTATAACTTGCAAAATAATTGTTTTATTGTGTAACATATGAGTGGCTTAAGATGACTTGCAAGGATGTATCAAAGAGATAGTTGCTCTTAAAAAATTGAGGTAATACTCCTATATATTTCCTACCTGACTCTTAACCATATAAACAGTGTAAACACACTACGTTTTCATGCAATCTAGAAATTATAACTCCTATAATTTACTCATATTTATTTTTATATGCTAAGATCGCTTCAATTCTCGAAAGGCTCTGCACTTACTTGTTTTTTAAAAAATATTTTTTTATAATATAAATAAATAAATAAATAAAAAAAATTCCAGAATAATTTTTTTTTCCAGAATAAAAAAAAATATAATAATTTCGTTGTCCGTCCGTCCGTCTGTCTTTCTATCTATTTGTCCCCGTAACTTCATGTATCATCCGTAATTACGTTCGATTTTACTGCTAAAAAACGAAATTAAACGGCCGGAGGGGTTTTATCCGTCAAAAATACAGAATGTATAAAAAGGACTAAGCAAAGATAATCGCCAGGGTTGAGAATAAATAGTACGTTTAACTGCTGACAGAGTAAATATAAAAAAATGTTCAAATATTTTGATAAAAGTAGTTATTACTATATCGTGGGTGTCGGCTATAAATAGGTAAATACTTATTTTTTAGAAACCGGCATGTAATAGTACCGTCATTTTTGACGGGTTACAGCTAGTTTTATTATAATTAATAATATCGCCACAATACTTTTTAGAACTACAAAACTTGAAATGAATCTCTTGGCTCTAACATCCCTGGTGGGTCTTGATTTCCGCAAGAATTTTCTCCGTTGATCTTCATTACGAGCCTTGTATTTTTAATTTGGAATTTCTACAATATTTAATGCATTATCTCTGCATATTAGTTTTTGCCTTCTCAGGTTATTGCGTCCTATTAGTATAATGAATTCTATAAAATTTAAATTCGATTCCTGTAAAAAAATAATGGACAGGTCATGAAAAGGTCTTCATAGGTGGATATCATTCATAGGTGGATATCATTTATTACAAAATTACTGTAAAATAATAAAAATTATGCGTCTTTTGTTGGATTCATAACAATAATTTTTCTAAAATAATTACAATGACATTACACAAAGTAAATATCCCGTCTTTCCGTGTAACAAATCATAAACATGACGATGCAGATACTATGCAAAAAGATTTAATGTAGATTCCCGGTTGCAAAATAATTGATTAATCAACATTATTTATTGCTTTACTGCAACCAATAGACGAGGCATATCTTTATAGCTCCACGTCAGAGCCAAGACTTTTTAATAGCCTGATACTTAATAGAAGTCCGCTGGTTGATTGGAACGGGCTACTGTTGGGAGGGGATAACGCAACTCTATCAACTCATTAAAACCTAGTGAGGGCGTGGACTATTTTTCATTATGTATTCAATTAAACTAATTTATATGCTCACATTATTCATTCATTACAAATTTGATTGCAGTCAATTTTGCGACCTACTTTAAGATTATTCTTAAAACAAATTAGATTAATCGATTAGAAAGATGTACATATTTTTTTTAGATCACTGTGATGCATAAGTGGCTAAAATATTAACGCGATCATCTGGCAATGTGAGCGAAGTCCGGCAATTTTTCTCAAAGCTTCTCTTGCAAAATGTTTCAAATTAAAATGTATTCATTGGGTTAGTAACTAAATGATTTTATCAGTTAATACATTAATTACCACACCAAAGATGTTTTAGAACTCAAAAAAATTGCACAAATTTTGTGGAGTTTTTATAACTATATGCACTAGTGAGATGTCGTTTTGTCAATAATATTGTCACGAAATGAATTGCGCACTGTCCGAATTTCTTATGTCTGAACTGTCACAATACTATCGAAGGATCGAGAACGGCCTATAATAATCTAGGGTGATAAACAACATTCGGAAATGAATGAGAAGCGACGAGAACCTTCTTCTTAACACTAGAATAATCTAGAAAGTACGGGTATAAATACGGAACTACACTGCGGAGTAGTTGAGTTGTTTTTTCTTTTTACTCCCTTCATATTAACTCGTGGCGTCTGCTTGCTTACTTGCTTGCCGGCTTGCCGGGTGAAAAAACTTTGGATCGATTTTTAACCCTTTTCCCGTGATCCAATCGAACTAAAACTTGGCAAGTAGACCCTTGGCGACGATGAAGAAGATCTATCAAATTTTCGTTAAAAAATTAATAATTATAGTATAATTTCGGATATTTAGAAATTTTATTGGTTTTTTCAAATTGTAATCATTAGAAAAGTTTGATTTCTAGCAATGGCGGCCCGATAACGTCGCGGAATATTTTCTAAATTTGAATTACTCCGTCGGTATACATAATAGGTACTTCACTACAAATGTCGAAAATCTAAATTGACTGACAAATATTTTTAGAATTTAATCTTCAAAACATGAAGTGTCTTATCAAAGCTCAAAACATCTGACATTTTAGAAATATATTAAATTACTGTAAGTTTAGTGTTATGTTATATGTTTTAATTCGTCTTTAATTGTTGTTATAATTTACAAAGAAAGGGAGTATCATAAAAACTTGGTTTTTATGGGTTACTTTTTTACTCCCTTTATATTAACTCGTGGCGTCTGCTTGCTTGCTTGCCGGCTTGCACATTGCAAAACATTGGATCGATTTTTGACCCTTTTCCCGTGATCTAATCGAGCTGAAACTTTGCAAGCGACAATCAAGAAGATCTATCAGATTTTCGTTAAAAAAAGTTAATAATTATAGTGTAATTTCGGATTTTTAGAAATTTTAATATTTTTTTCAAATTGGAATCATTACAAAAGTTTGATTACTAGCAACGTAGCAACGGCGGTCCGATAACGTCGCGGAATATTTTCTAAATTTGAATTACTCCGTCGGTACTTCACTACGAATTTCGAAAATCTAAATTGACTGACAAATGTTTTTAGAATTTAGTCTTCAAAGCATGAAGTTTCTTATCAAAGCTCAAAACATCTGACATTTTAGAAATATATTAAATTACTGTAAGTTTAGTGTTATGTTATATGTTTTAATTCGTCTTTAATTGTTGTTATATTTACAAAGAAAGGGAGTATAATAAAAACATGGTTTTTATGGGTTACTTTTTGTTAGATAATGAACTTGTTGAAATAAAGTAGACATTTGTCAGCCTGAATTAAAAAGAATAAAAAGCTTTCTTCTATTGTCAACGTATGGCGCTATACACATCTTGTGCTTATTTGACATATGTGCTAAGATATTCTGTTTAATTGTAATCCGTTACCTCAGGCAGTACTCAGTGCTATAGTTTCATTTCAACAACAACATTTCAACTTTTTATTTGGTTCTAAAATTGCAACTTCATAATGAAACAAAAAATTTTTTTAAAATACAAAATATTTTCATTCAAAGTAATGTTCAGCAAGGCGAAACGTTTGTGGTTTGAGTATAAAACATATGACCGAAAATGGAAATCCGAATGGAGACGTCGTAAAAATGTTGCCATTCAATATTTTTTAAATGTCGAGCACGCGCTCCATTAATTTTTTCGCTCACAATGGCCACATTCTTTGAAAGATTTAGCCGTACAAAAAAAGTGTTTCGAGTTACGTGGGGTTATAATTTATCACCCCATTTGTTTTTATTATAACTTTGAACCAAAGAAAAACAAACAAATAAACAATTGAGTTTCGTTTAATAAGTTGTTTGCTGTTAGGTTTTGAAAATATCATCAAACAAATGCCCATCGTTCTGACAGATTCGAGTTCTTTCTATGATTTTTTCTATGATTCTTCCCAGAGATTCTTATGAATAGTGATGGTCAAACCATTATTTTACCTTATAAAACGAAAAACCTTATGTTAATATTTTTGACCCAATTTAATGATCAAAACGAAAAGAATTTGTAGTAAAAGACTAATTATTGAATTGAGATAAATGATAGAAGTATGGCAGAGACAAAACTACATGATAAATATGGAAGTCTTTTTATAGGATGGCCCAGGACTAACAATCTGCTTGAGTATACTTATATACATATTAATTATTTATCTTATATTCTCACATATCTGAGATGCATATCAGGATAAATAAAAGACTATTCTTGTATTATGTTTTTGAAAAATAATAATCTATGTAGATGTATTGTATGAAAGCACATTGACCTATTAAATAATAATAACAAGTGTACTAAAATTAAATCTCTAAATTTTTTCTTGCAGTATATGTACGTACTAATTAATATACGATGTATCCTGATGAAGGGACCAACAGCTCCGAAACACGTTGATAATTCAATAAATTGTTAAAAATATTTTTGAGGATTACAAAGAATACCAGCTATTAATAATTATTTAATAGTTTTTAAAAAATTTAATTAATTTTTGAGGCTAAGTTATGCCCCATTCCGAAACGAGAGGGTTAAACTGCATCTTCATAGTAAAATAAATAATACAAAAATTCATTCTAGTTTTATCATCGACAGCATCGTCTAAAACGGTTTAAATATAGCGCGCGCAGACGATACGTGTAGATACCAACCGCATGTTGACTAAAATATAATTGATGATTCGAAGAATTATTCGATGACAATAATTATTGTTATACCATCTTCTTCTTCCTCTATCTCTTATCCTACTGGGTCGGGGTCCCTGCACCGCATAAAAGGTTCCAACTTTTCCTCTCTTCGGCTTCACTTTCCACGTCAGCCCAATTTAGTTGCAACCTCGCTTCGCAGCAGTCCTCCGACTGTTTCCGCCAGCTCCTCCTAGGACGGTCCCTTAGTCTGCTGCCTTCTGGTATTGCCTGCAATATCCGCTTTGGCAGTCTACCTGTCGGCATCCGCAAGATATGTCCCAGCCAGCGAGCAAAGTTGGCAGAATACAAATCAGTTTTCAGGCCAACCCTAGTGTACGGCCACGAGCACTCTATCTTGACCGAAAGGTTACAGGCTGCCGAGATGGGATTTCTACGAGGAATAGTAGGAGTTACCAGAAGGGACAGAATCAGATATACGCAAATGAGAGAATGTCTGGAAATAAAACCCTTATTAACGTTTTACGGTTTACGGTTTACGGTTTACGAGTTATCACAATTACGGTATGAAAAAATGTATGAACTGCTTATGGCTGTTTATGTGCTATATAAAATAAAATAAAATATTTAATTTTGTTGAATTTTAGAGTGGTTTTCAATTAATTTTCATTTCCTTCTACCTATTTGTTATCTGAAACCTGAAGTGCTGATTTACATTACATCTATCTCAACTCTCGACTGCGCGCCACGTAGGTGAGGCTAATTTTTATTGATATATGTAATATTTCAATTAATTTCCATCGTAAATCCGTCAGTAAATCACGTTTAGCCACACCGCGATTTACATGTTACGAAATCGATCCCGTGATCAGTCACGTGATCAATCACCCGGACCAAATGATCGCAATTGCGATGCATTTTAATCTTTTGATAGGCGTCATTATTTAATCCGGTGCAGGGTGCGCGGCCTAATGGGCCCGGTCGCGGTAAGCAGGGGAAGATTAATGGTTCGTTGGGAAATGGCGGAGGAAAAGGTGTCTCCGATATTAAATAGCTATCGCGGTTTGAATAATCACGTGTGCGCGCATGTACGCTGTAACACTGCCGGATGCTGCAAGCAGCCACTTGTCCGATGTGTCGGAATTATTGCAAAACATCTTATCTCACCAAGATGCACATAGATGTTCTTTGGGTGTTTATAGGGCTTACGACCTAGCATACGGCTGGTTTAGGGGATTCCTTTACACAGTTAACTTTCACCAATTCCATCAATGATGACCACAAAATCAAATTTTGATCGTTGTACGTACATATGTTATTTATACAACTCGTTGCGCGTTAGACTTTGCTAACGCCATCTGTCATTGAAATTTATCATTCTCATGAACCAGTATACACGTGTCGCCGCTGGTAACGAGATATATATTTTTTTAACTAAAATATAGAGCAATATTTTTTTTTAATTTTTAAATATTTTCTGAATATAAACAAAATTAATAAAATTTTCGGATCTCTTAATAAATCACATTAATTTACCATAATACGAATTATTAGATATTAATACTTACTTACCTTTCACTAATATTTTTTCTCTCCATCGTCAACTTTGTTCTCTTCTCCTAGAAGAGTCGATAGCCCAAAGATATAAAAAAAACAAGGCGCTTTTTAGCGCTTCTATACTAGTACAAACTGTCTTCATACAAACATTTTTCTTATTTGTCCCAATTAAGTAGTCGTAATAGCTTTAGTATTTACTTATGCATGCCCAAGAATTATATGCCCAAGACACCATAGATTAGAATATTCTTTGTGAAGAAGTAGTGATTCCATTTCTTGGTCTTCCTTTTGTCAATACATCTTACTCGATTTAATAGTGTTACCCCCAATTTTTTCACTTAATTCTTGTACAGTACTTTTTATTTTATAGTCTACTGTTAATTAATTCTACATATCGTCGGGGATAGTGCAAATAAGCGTAACTAGCATTGGATAATTCCGCGTATCTGACAAGTGTAGCCAATTTCAGATTTCGCGGTAGTGCACGTTAGATCCTGATTAGAAGTAATTTTTTAATGCCTGTTGCAATCGACCAGTTCATAGAACACATGAATTAATACTTTCTGTGAAATAAGAAAGTTGTAAGGTTTTAACCTTCTTAAAAAACTAGGTCTAGTGTAGATACGCGCTATTTAATTTAGCGTGGATTAAATATAACTTTAGCAGGAAGCCATTGCCTATTGTAGTTTGTTGTTGCTAGGCCTCACGGGCGCGTATGTTGTGACCGCCGCGCGGCCGTATTGTGATTATGATCATTATCTTTGAATTTGATAAAATATTAAATTAAAATTAATAATTATAATAACAGCCTTACTGTGCCATGATTTTTTATTTGTTTATTTATTTAAAAATTATAAAGTGACACAGTGAAAATGACACATTAAGATGCGATGTAGATAATGTTAATTGTGATCAAAATAATGATAAACGTTGTATTACATTTGAATATTCCGAAAATAAAATAATTGAGCAGTAAATGGGAGCCCACCTTCAAAATATCACAGATTTTTTATATATCATTGCGATAGGTATAACTTAGGATGAGGGCACTAAACGGTATCAACGGTGTTCAAAGACACCATAAAAGAAAATATAGTCAAGACAAAACTGACTGTTTTGAAATCTATGTACACCCCAATATATGGCCAGGCTACAGAGGTGGGTTTTCTAAGAGGGGTAGCGGGAGTTACATTGTGGACAGAGTGAGAAGTGCCGACATAAGGAATACACTCGGCATGGAGCCCCTACTACTATACATAGAAAAATCACAAATGAGGTGGCTTGGACATGTGCTAAGAATACCAGAGGTCACCCCAGATTTAGCTGGGAGAAGCAACAGAAAAATGTGTATGGAACAGAATGGGTCTAGACTTGTTGATTCATGTAGAAGCAGCGCAAGACAAGGGAACATAGAAACACAGTCTTTGGGTCCCTGACCCTTCTAGGACAAGGGGATAAAGATGAGGTGAAATAATAGTGTTCAATAAATTCTTCACAAAGCTATTAAAATTTTAAATTAATAAACATATATAATTAGGCCCTTCTGCGGAACGGCTAAAATAGATGTGACTTATGGATTTTAATATTACAGCTCAGTTAAGTTCAGCTCAGTGTGCGTGTGCGTGTTACGGATACCTCTGTGCGTGTATTAAATGATATACTTTAAGCCGGGCTCTAAAGATAAATACGGTAAATTTTACTGCCAACGGGTGTTCATAAACGAACTCATTGTAAACCCCGTGGCGAGATTCAGAACTGGTTCGATAAATTTATTTCTGCTCCGAATGGCAGTCACCGTGTGGCATATGCATTTTATGCTCCCAGAACTCTTCCCCGTAGTACCCCGCTAAGGTCTACATGTGTTCACTTTTAGTATCTAAAATTATAATAATCTTATAAATTATTTATATTAATAAGGTAGAAAATTAAACGTGATAAACACGCTACGAAATTCACTCAAGCGTACATATTCTCATAAATGATTTTCGTATTTCTAGATATATGTTGGAGTATTTGAAACATCTTGATCATATCAAAAACCTGAATTGTAAAGCGTAAAATTAAAGAATGTATATAAAGTATCTATAAAATAAAAACTTATGAGATATTTTTTTACGATATATATTAGGTCCTTACATATGAAATTGGCGTTTAGTATGGGAGGAACATAAAGTCGATTTTTTTTTATTATAATATATTTATTTAATCAAAGTATGTACCATTGCTATCTATGCACTTTTGCCATCTCATAGGTAGTTCATCGATCCCTTTACTAAAAAAACCATTCGGACGGGAATCAATAAAATCTTTGAAGGCGGTTTGGACTGCCCCATCGGAGTTGAATTTTTTCCTTTGCAAGAAGTTATCCAAATTTCGAAAAAAATGGTAATCTGTTAGGGCAAGGTCCGGAGAGTACGGTGGATGTCTTAGACATTCCAATTGAAGCTCCTCTAATTTGGTAGCCGTCTGTTGTGCAGTGTGTGGTCTAGCGTTATCATGAAGCAGCAGTGGCCTAGAGCGATTAACCAGCCTCGGTGTTTAGCAGCTAGATTTTCCATCATGGTTTGCAGTTGCTGATAATAGACATCTGCCGTAATCGTCTGGCCAGATTTAAGAAAGCTGTAGTGAACGACACCAGCACTAGTCCACCAAACGCTCACAAGTAACTTTTTTGGAATCAATTTTCGCTTGGGGCATGGTTTGGCTGGTTCGGCAGGGTTCAGCCATTGCGATGAGCGCTTCCGATTATCGTACAGGATCCACTTTTCATCACAGGTAATGATTCGATTTAAAATCCCTTCATTATTGTGCCGGTTGAGTAATGCAACGCAGCAGTCAACGCGCGTTTGTTGATTTGCTTCACTCAATTCGTGAGGTACCCACCTTTCAAGCTTTTTCACCTTACCAATTTGCTTCAAGTGGATTAAAACAGTTTTATCACTAACACCGCAGCCTGCAGCTAACTCGGATGTGGTTTGCGATGGATCCGCTTCCACAATAGCCTTCAATTCTTCATTATCAACTTTGGTCTCCGGCCGTCCACGGGGCTTGTTCTGCAGGTCGAAATTTCCAGAACGAAAACGTTGGAACCAAAAACGCACTGTGTTTTCTTTTGCGGCACCGTCGCCATACACATCATTAATCCTTCGAGCCGTTTCTGCAGCACTGGTGCCACGGTGGAACTCGTACTCGTAAATAACGCGATATTTCAAGTTTTTCATTTTGTAAACTGAGTGACGCAAAGAAAAAAACAATTGAGGAAAAAACAAATTAATTATAATTTTCAAAACACAAATACATGAGTAAATAGCTGTATAAATTTGGATTTGGAATTCCTAACCAAAGAGAAGATATTTGAGATCAAATTTGCCAGTACGGCAAAACGCCAATTTCATATGTAAGGACCTAATATCTTTTTAGTTTCTAAAACGCGTTAAAAAAATTATCATCAACAATTTTGATGATTTGTGGATTGTGGCCGTAAACCAGTAAAAAATCATTGGTTTTGGTTTGTATTGTAAAATCATTCGTAACGACCCTTGCGTGCAACCCGAGCCGCGCGCTGATTGACGTGTCACACTCGGGCACCCGGGCCTAATTAGCGGCTAGTCATCATCCGTGTTGTTGTTGTAATTCCAGCCCAATTTCACCGAGTTACGGACATACAGACATTCGAAATTGGGAAATGAGTGAACTATTGTAAATTTCTTGGTACACGGTCTGGTTCCACGGCTGGTTCCAATATATTTGACTTTTTTTAATACTACGAGCGACACAAATTGTACATTTTTTAACAATTATGAAAATGTGTGATGTCTTTGTAAATAAGTCGCGTTTTATTACAAAAATATATTTTTACTTGTAATTAGGAGGGGTTTAGCCAATGGTTTATTTTACCCAATATGCTACCTTAATCTCTTTCACTGTCAAATTTTGTTGAATAAAACCTTCCAAGAACGGAGCATTGCCACAGTATCTCAAACCGCTATTTAATAGTCTGAATGAAAAAAAAAACGCTTTTGACAAGGTAATTTTTTATCTCTGTCTCATCAGGTCTTTCATTTATTTAACATGTAGGTTAAGTCTATATTGCTTCTCAATGTCATTTTTTTAAGCTACTGGTCGCAATTAACTCTCTTAAATTTTTACATAAATTTCATAGACGGATATTGTGATATGCGTGTTCCTGATAAACTATTTGTGCAACTTAATTGACAGTTTAATGAGAAGTTTTACTAAGTGCCCAAATGGCGGATAGCGTTATGTCCAAACATCGTGAAGGCAATCTATTACGGTACATAAATCCTTGTTAAGGTTATATTATATTTCGACTTCTTGACAGTAACAATATCATTTTAACGGCAGGAAAATGGTGGATAATATTCTAATTGCGTTTTACATTTTCAAACTCTCTTTTTATATATCTTTATTTTATTTTTCAAAAGTTTACATTTATTTATAATTTTATTTAAATGGTGTACGTAAAAAAGAGGACGTTGAATTGCTCATCGCCTATCTTGTCTGGAATAAAATGGTGCAAAAAAAAAACAGGATCGGAAACAGAAAAATAATATCAACAGGATCAATTTTATAACGTGGTTATCGCGTCAAGTATAGTAAACTATTTTGCTGTTGTATTATCCTTGATTTTTATATAAATTAGAGTGACGTGATAAATGTTAATTAATTAATTAAAAATGCTGTTTTATGTAAAAAATTATATTGACGATATTTGGTTATTAGGCATTGTATAATTCCTATTTTTATAATACAAAAATATGTTTACATTGGTTCAGTATTTACCACCTTTTATTAAAATAGACAAATCTCCTATTATTTAACTAAACTAACTAAAACAGCTTTTACTATATTTGATAAAAGCTGTTTCCGCGATCGGAATCAATGCAATAGATAATAATGTCAACAAATTGTGAATTCACTAGAGGTTTAAACGACATTCAAATGTAACAATAAGTGACGAAATCGACTGTGGATAATCATAAATTTATGCAGTTTTGGCGACCCCTTGACCTGACACTCGAGGCAATTGCCTATTCAACTCTTAACTCGGTATGCCCCTGTCTCTCGAAATCTGCGATATAATCGCTGCATTATTAAACAACCATAATTGTTTTTAAATTTTCTATTTTTTTTTGCATCTCGCACGATACCTACTTTTTTATTTTTTACTCTTGATTTTTACTGTTCTTTCAAAATAAATATTAGATATCGATCTAAAGTGGTAAAATAATGAAAAAAAATGTACATAACCAAAACAGGTATTACTATATATCTAGCGAGGTTGGTAGTAGGTAGTGGCCGAAAGGCATGCTATATATTACCCTATATTAATTAATATGTATTATGTGTGTATGTATAAAGCAATTAAATGTATTTTGTCCAATAAATGCCGATTTATCAGTAACGAAATGAAAAAATGATATGAAATTATATTCTGATCACCTTTCTCATCTACCGATAAAATACCTTTAAAACGTGTATCAAACAGCAACCAACGCATTTTATTAATTTTCACATTCTTGCATACGATTATTTACACAACAATAATCAACATACACACCTCTCATTATATTATTTGTCCCCGAAAGTGAGTTGGCGTTTTTCGTTCATTCTTTAATAATGCAATGTTACCATTACAGAAATGTCTTCCTACGTTTATTGTGACAACTTTAAAGCATTAGCTGCAGCGGGTGATTTACGAACGTGGCGCCGTTTAAGTTATTTAATGAACAATATTTTAGCACCGCGACATAATTGATTTTGAGCGCATGTCAAAAGTCCGATGGAACGAATCTCACCTGTAATAGGCATACGGCAGTGGCGTGGCGACTGTCCAGGGAGGCTGGGTGAGGCCTCGCGGCCTTTACGGTCGAGAACCGGAAAAATATCGTATTTGAGAGGGATTTTTATGTTATATTTAAATACCAAGGGTCAAGGGATATGTGCTAAGAGTGAAAGCTGCTTCTATAACATATTGTTTTTCCCCTTAATATAATTACTTTATTCTTTGTGAGTGAGTGATGTACTAACAGTTTTAATATATGATAATTCTCAAGTTTCCTTCAGAGCAGAGGATAATTTAATTATTAAAAATGAACAAAATGTTATTTATCTTAGTATATAACCACTAAAAATTACTTTTTTGTCCACCGGTTTCAAGACGTAACCCATCTCTTTGTCAGGACAACCACCACACTTGCATGTAAATATAACTACACAACCATAGTATATTTACACACCAGCACCTTCACAAAAAACTCTTCAAATGTGTATTACCTAACTAAAAGCTATCGTGCAAGTTTCTTATCAAAAAGGATTAATAATTTGAGTAGAGGGGATAGGGAGACGGGGTGGGGTCTATGGGGATGTTGGGGTGGGTTTGACCAAACAAATCTTGGGTTTTACCTGATAATTTATAATCAAACAGAGAACTGTAGGGTAAATCTATTTGATTATTAATTAGAGGAATGTTGTTTTAATTTTTTCCATATTATTTAGTTTTAACCATTTTTTAAGCATTTTATATGTTTACCCCTGTCTTTATATCAAAATTATGATTCACTTGGATTGGATGCATATTAAACATATTAATAATAAAAATGAACTTTGTTTTCACCACTTGTATATTAAATAATATCAACATGTTTCAAAGCCATGGGCTTTTTATGTATTGTATTGTACAATGTATTCTTTAGGATTTCAATAGTTTTCAAATTGTTCCTTGTCAATCCTTTATGAGGAACCGAGTGGAGTACTTTTGATTTGTGACTATTAAACGAATTCTCTGTATCAATTATGTGGTTGGCGAATTTCATGTTTTTTCAATTTCATGCAAAATGTGATTGTTTTTAAGGCAAGACGGTTAAATTTTTCGCCGTTTGTTGTATGTATTTTTAATATCAATCTTCACAAGTTGTAAGAAGCAAAAAAAACTTCTCCACTACCGACCCTATCTGTACCTATCCTATCTATACCTACCCAAATAGATTGATATCATTCTCTAATCAAGTTAGTTATTTAGTATATTATATCTGATTATGACGGGAATTGCTTCTCTTAAAATTACAGTAGGTACTAAGAAATAAATGAAATTTTTATTTTTCATTAAAAGTTTAATAAAAAAATGTACTTAAAATAAATATGTACAGTAGCCGGCAAACATCTTGAAATTCTGCGGCGTAGTGGGGGGACGTTTGCGCATCTACCTTTCTACCAACGAGACCCAAATTTCGTCTTCTGCGCATTGCCCCACTTAGCCAAAGAATTTCATGAAGTTTGCCGGCAACTGTACATGTTGTACGCTGGATAAGATGAGACATTTTGTTTACATCTAAAATTAATTCGACGCCAAGATTTCCAACATTCGCTACACCACTGCCATAGTAACTTGCATTCAGAATTCCTTGTCAAACTTTATGAACAAAACTATATCTATGACATTCACGAGTCTGTGAATTTTGTAACAATTTAAGTTAAATTGCTATGCGAAGATTAAATCAAAATTAAATTCAATCATAACATAATTTCAGTCAGACTCTATTTATGAGACGGGAAATGTACGTCTTGAATAATATTTCATTAAAAAATTACATATTAGTTACCTATTAACATAGGGTTCACCACAACAGCGAAAAAAATGTGTGAGTACAATTAGTGTTTTCATATCGTCGCTGTATATATAATATATCCTATGTGTCGTTTATTACATTCTGATATGAGCGAATGAATTTGTCAATTTTGCATATAAATAATGGAAATATGTATACTAAAAGAACACTGCCATTCATCTGGACAGTCTGTCTAGTAATTATTTAAAATATTTTTTATAAATCTAGTCTGTATTTTTTAAAACAGTTTTATTAATTTACCTCAGAATGTACTAAAACATCACATAGGATTAATTATATATACAGCGACGATATACATAATATATAGAACTTTCAAAAAATTAATAATGTGTGGATTTTCTCACGATGGAGTTGGTGAACGTTGCAATGTGAAGAGTGATCACTTAAGCCAACTCATACAGGTTGTAAGTCCTGAGCCATCGTATAAGAGACTTCCATCCACTTTTCTCGTATACAAAATTAGCTTCGTCTCTGTGAGATTTCTATAATTTATCCTTAACAAATTGTTGTATTGACTAACTTAACAAATAAAAAATAAAATAAAATTGCGACGAACGAAACTCTCACAAAAGATTCTCTGATTTTTTCATCGACTCGCTTTATGGGGCCCTTTTCGCGAGGCAGTTTTTCGGTCAATTGTCAAAATATTATCGATGGATTGCGGGCCAGCAAGAGGCACTGGCCGCACCGGAATAAATCACTCTCGCCGCGGTAATGCTCCCACTTTTATTAAGGCTGGCAATGTTTTCAGGGTAATTTCAGTGTTTCGTATCGGGGAGTCTAATTCCAGTGCGCTCTCGGGTTATTTACGGCCGCGTTCATCTTTATTGGCGGTCCGTAATGCCCGTGTTTCGCGTTAACAATGACCCAGCAGTATATGTAAATTTTAAGACCTCTTAAAGGTTATATATTTTCCTGGATTTGGCAGCGGATTTTGCGGCTTATTGTTTTACATTACAGATATTATGCCCCGTGTCCAGGTGATGAGATAAATCTCACTTGAGATAATATTATCATCAATCATCAATAGCAAACAATACAATGAAATAAGACATGCTACAATTGGCCGTATTCTGAAAATAACAATATTGCTATTTCCGTAGTTATTGTATTGTATATTGTTATTGTATTGTATATTGTTATTGTATTGTATAGTGACAGTTATTGTATAACATTGTACTGCCGTCAGTGTTGACGTTATAATATATTTTATATTTGGCTGCTACCGGATTCGAACCACGGATCTCCTCCTATCCGGGGCAGGTTCGAATTCCGATAGCAGCCAAATATTTTTTCGTGGATTTGATTTTTCCGTATGTCTTTGTAATTGATTAATAATATATATTTATTAATCATTTAATTGATGAAATCATCAAATTCTACGGAAATACGTGGTAGGGAATAACAGTGGATAGAAATAAGTGGAACACATGGGGGGGGGTTCATCCAGCAGTAGATGGAAAACGGCTAATGATGATGATGATGAAATCTTAGTACCTTTTACACGTGTTGAAATTTTGATCTAAATGTAAACTCAGAGTTCAGCTTATGCGCATAAACTTCACACTGGAACTGTAGAATAGCTTAATGCTTATAGTGTTTGTGGTTGGACAAAAATGTTCGTTTTAAAAATCTTTCAATGTGGTTACTACTACATACGTAGACTTTTTTTTTTTTTTAATTAATTGACACTTATATTTGTTCTTTTAATTCATTTCTATTATTTTATAATATTTAATATATCACTTTCTACACGTCTACACTTAAATCCACTTTACAGTTATTATAAATTGCCATTTATATGTTATTTATAATTTTTTGAAATAAGGAACCTTCTAGGTTCTGTGTAGATTTGATTATTCCATCTTTTTATCTCAGTTTGAGTTTTTTGTGGCTGGCTGCTTCCTGCATAACTGCATTCAATTTAAAAAATAAAACAATTATATTTACATTTATTTGCTATCTATAATAATTGTAATGAACAAGCACACCATTATACACTTAAATGAATGAAGCGAATGATAGCATCGAAAGTATCAAACAGAAGATCGCCACCATACAGGTACTCACTTCGCGTCATAACGTGCATAGTAAATGGACCAATCTGTTATGCAATTATAAAAAAAATATAGTATTAACAATTTTTTACTAACAGATTTATTTCATTCGAAAACCGAAGATAGAAAACAACTTTTCGTATTATGTATTCTATCAACAAGATGAATAACTACACAATAGTGCAAATGAGATTTAAATAAACGCATCATTACGCCGCTATTGGTTGTGGGTAAACACATCACTCGGTAAAACTGCCTACGTTTTATTTACTTGCTAGTAAAACCGGAATTGTGAGCAGATTAAATGAATGTTTATATGCAAATTAAGGGCGCCCACCACATATTAATAGAGAGTTTTCAATAGTTCGAAACACAATTACACTCTTTTAAATGAAAGATACATAGGTACAATAACTACTTTTTTTGTATGGTAATTTAATTTAACCTATAGTAAAATAAATTTATAGTAAATCCAGTCATACGGTCCTTAAAGTGTCTACAAAAATATTCAAAAATGGGTACGAAGCGAACTTTTTAATGTGATTATTCTCTCCTATTTCGCTTTTGAAAGTTACATTTACATCGATCCTTGTTTACTTCATGCTTTCATACACTGCCCTTTGGGTAAGAAGAGATGTCCACTTCTAGTTTTTATGTAAATATTTAAGGAAATTACGACACACGTTATCTGCAACGGATGAAGTTTCTCCATACTGAATCTCTTAGCGGTGCTGGCTTTTGATTGTTCCGAATGAATAGTGTTGGTTCTGCATCCCACTTTGCTGCAAAGTGGTGGTTTTGCTACTACTCACTGTTATATTTAAAGACGATTTTGAAGGGCATGAAAGTATTTTTTCTTATGTTGGGTACTTATAATTAGAATGTAAAGAATAGGATACAGATCATTAATCAATCAAAACGTGAAAATGGTATTGTATGGATAGTGGCGGTTTTGCGTCTAGACGCCACAAATAAGATGAAAACATTTTTGAAATAAGAGATGAAAAATATAATCTATCTGGAACTGTTTCTGTAAGTGATTTCTGACAAGAATATTTTGAGTACGTCCAAATTTTTCAAGAATACAATACTGGATTGTACTCGATTAATCGAGATATATTATAGATTTCTCATAGAGTCAAAGGTTTTTTTTCGTGTGGGGAATGGGTATGGAAGTCTTTTTGGATGTTCGTAGGGCTTATTGTACGGCTGGCTTAAGTGATCTCATTACACAGTGTTACGTTCACATTTCCACCCATGATAGACTACCACATCTACCAAATTTTTTGAAATTGTAAATATGTTTAATTCGCACAACACGTTTCGTATGTGAGTTCAACATATATACCGCCACCTGCAGATCAAAGCTTTTTCATTCCCATAATCCAGTACAGATGTCACTATTGATAATGAGGTACCTTTATTTTTTTTATATATATGTACACCCAAAAAGACTTATATACCTACATTCCCATATAAAAAAAATATAGCTTCTATGATATATTATAGTCTATAAAAATATAGTCTCTATGAGACATATGTAATATATCTTGATTTCTGTCAACTTCGAAGAACTTCCCTGCGCATTAATTGACTATGGCATTCCCATTTCTAGAACTAAACCTGGAACTCATTTTCTGGAATGCCGTTAAGAATATCTCTCTCATATCATTTGATATCAGTTGTATTAGAAAATCTGCATCTCTCATTTGTGAAATAACCAGAAATCTTAGAGAGCTAAATTACGTTACTTTTTGGTTGCAATTTTTTTTCGTTCATTATTTTTATCAACTTGTTTAGTTAAAAATAGAATTTTTCATTGACTAATATTAACGATGCATAAATTTAATTTTATATAATAATTATATTTTTATTTTCTGTGATGCGACGTTTGCATTCCTTCTTGAGTATGATAAATATTTCTTGATTTGATTATTTAATAATGTGTGCTTTATAATGCATGTAGTTTTGCAATTGTTTTCCTTCAATTTTAAACATTTATTTCATTTGCTTTTCTTTCCAAATAGCTTCTTTCTAACAGCTAACTACCCACTGGCTCAATCTGCTTGAAATTTACGCACTTACTAGATCAAATATGAATACTCGCATGATTTTGATACAGTTTCATCACGGGCGACTGTGCGGCCGTTCCGGAAACTAAAGTGTCTTTTTTTTATTTATTCTTATTTATTACATATTTTATTTACAATTAACAAAGTTCCTGCTAACTATGAGTTAGTTATCAGAAGGTTTCTTCTAGTACTAATGAATATACCTTACCATTTAATAACAGTGCTGGCTTACATAAAAATTTATAAAATTATATAAAAATAGTTACCATGCCGACATTTCACTTTTTTTCATAATAAACTCCCTGCATGCCAATTTTACCTTTACATATGAATCCAACCCAAACAAGTCGGAGGGCATACCGTTGAAAACCGTTGATATTTTCACTTGTAATGTTCTTTCTCCATAATAATTGTTGCTTCTCGGTACAATATATTTTCCAAGAGACATTTGTCTCGTATTATACTATTCATTACAAGTGTTTTATGGTCATCATTATAGTATAAGCTTGTATTTAAATAACTTATTAATATTCGTTAACTTTATTTCCAAAAAAAATTTTTTTCCTTTGTTTTTTTCTTATATACCTTACTGTACTGTTAAGTAAGATGCATTTAATTATTTTATTTTGCAGGTTAAGTATTTGTTTTTTGCTTGTTTATTATTATTATTATTATTATTGATAATGGGCAGGCAGCTTAAGCTGATAGGCCCATATCACTGTCTCTCATTTGAATATCCAGCCTATTCTTAAATTGGTTGACACTGGCTGCAGACACAACATCCTCGGGCAAACTGTTCCACATATTGACCACTCTATTGCTTAATGCATGCTTTCTTGGGTTACACGAGAACCGAGACTTGTTCAACTTCAGATGATGTCCTCGAAGGCCCACATTAGTGTTAAATGCAAACATATCTGTCATATTAGGAATATTGTAGTAGCCCGATAGAATCTTGAATGTCTCGATGAGGTCACCTCTTGCTCGTCGCTCCTGAAGAGTGGGCAGTTTCAATACTCTCAGCCTTTCCGCATATTCCAGGTTTTTAAGACCCAAGGGCAATTTTGTGGCTCGTCTCTGAACATTTTCCAGTAAAACTATATCTTTAACAAAATATGGATTCCAGATCTGAGAGGCATATTCGAGGAGAGGACTCACATATGTCTTATAAATAGTTGTAAATAGTGGTACTGTCAGATGTTGGAATGATCTTCTCACTAAATACAAAATAGAGTTAGCCTTCTTAACCACACTCGCTATGTGCTCACACCATTTAAAGTCCTTGGTAATAGTAACACCCAGATCCTTCTGCGAGACCACTGACTTAATCAGGCTTTCTTTGTTTGAAATGTCATATCTCGTACAAACGTTCTAAACCGAGCTCAAGATATAATTTAGTCAATAAAAGAGACGGCAGCGACCGCCGCATGGAATCTCCGTGAGAGATCTGTTTACCTTGAAGCCTCCGAATAAGAAGTATCTGCGCGCGGCAAATACTGATTAAAGCACGTCCGGTGGCAGATCAGCTGATAGAAGATCGCGTCGTGCTGGACCGTGGATAGGAAATAAAGATATGGTTCATTTGCTTTCTACTGCTACATGGAAATGAGTTGCATGCTCTCATATCCATGCTTTAAAGCGCATGGATAAACTTAATTACGAACGTGATGCAATATTTAAAATGCATTTAGTTTTCATCAGATATTTTATAAATTCATACCTGATTCTTTAGATGGTAATTTTAACTTGGTTGGATAAGTATGAAAATGATTATTTGATTTTTGAAAAAAAAATTTTTAATAATGTATCATCAATCTTTTATACATTCAGAAGTTAATTATGTTAACACATCCACCATAGAAAGAAAGACTTTTATTACTTACTTGTCCACAAAACTTACTTCGGTTGCCGTGATTGTGGTTTGTGAGAAGAAAAAAACTAACTCATAAAAACCAAGTTTTTACAATACTCCCTTTCTCATTTTCGGGTTTCGTGTCTACCAGATGCGTCGGAATCTCCATACAACTAACTGAAAAAATCATTAAAAATTTTAAAAATCCAAAATTATACTATAATTATTATTTTTTTTAACGAAAATTTGATAAATCTTCTTGATCGTCGCCACGAGTCTACGTGCAAAGTTTCAGCTCGATTGGATCACGATCCAAAGTTTTTTTGTCAAGCAAGCAGACGCCACGAGTTAAAAGAAAGGAAATAATTAGGTCAAAACTATCTCAAGGTGCGAATTATCCATTTCAGAATAATCAAATCTATCTAAAAATTCTTACATACAATATATTGGTTGAATATTGAAATTTATTTTTTACGTGAAGAAATTATTTTGTTATTAGTAAAAAATATTATATTTTCATGAAATGAATACGAAATAAACAAATGCGCAATTCAATATCACCTTAATCTAGCAATGAAAAATACAACCCTCTCGACGTATTGGTCAAAAAGAAAAAAATATAAAGATTTCAACATTTTCCAGACTTTTTGTATTCGGATGATTTTTTGCTCTCTCAGTAGTATTTTATTTTGTTTCGTTATTTACCAGTCATCCCGTTCACCCTCTGCGCATAGTTGTTATTACATCGGCTTGTTTGAGCTGCATACTGAATACAGTGATTTATTTAAAGTCTTGCAAAAATATACGTCGAGCCCTTGCTTCAGACATTGCACAGAATTTTTGATGTTCTGAACGATTTCTATAAGAATATAAGTAGTTGTAAAATGATCTAGCCTCATATAGCATCCAAATATTACTGGCACACTGAAAATGAGAACCTTTACGTCCTTGCAATGTTTTTATTTGAATGTGTCAATGAAAAAGCATCTCATTTCTTAACTGTTTAATATTTTATAAATATTTAAAACACAAACTTATTTATTTATTAACTTACCTCTATACTGTTTCCTCTTCTCACGCAAGCTTCTCTGCTCTTCGATCTTTGAGGCTCCAGTTTCCTTACCAAGCCAAATCTTCCGCAGACGTCTTCTACATAAGTGCCCGGGAAAAAACGAACATTAATATAGGGCTTCACCACAAGTATCTAATTACTCTAAAGGGGAAGGGATAACGTAAAATTTTATAAATAAGTCGTTTGTACGTGGTATATCCACTGTTTGATAATGGCCTTGCAAGCCGAAACAGCTGTAACACTTAAAAATAGATAACCCGCAGAACTTAATAATATTTATTAAAATTTAATTTATTTTAAATTTCAGTAATAATAATATTCATTAAATTTAATTCATGTTAAATTTCATTAATAATAATAATTAAAATTTAATTTATTTTAAATTTCCCTAAAAAATAAATATGGAGTTCTACAAATTAAACACAAAAACCATAAATAAGTCTTTATTACCATTCTCTCCGTGTTATTTTCTAATCTTGCTCTGGAACTGACTATTCACAATGCTTCTAATAATTGTGCTTATCTAACATATTTTATTTTTATTTTTCACATCAGTCTTTA
The DNA here is from genome assembly GCA_016648135.1 of Agrypnia vestita. NCBI lineage: Eukaryota > Metazoa > Arthropoda > Insecta > Trichoptera > Phryganeidae > Agrypnia > Agrypnia vestita. The sequence continues at coordinate 26,816 of JADDOH010000452.1, forward strand.
CCTTTTAAGCGCCTACATGGGGTTGACCTACACATATTTTGTCTACTCAATCTTCACCTTGTGTTTTTAAGACTCTATTACAATTTTCAAAATATTTATCTTTGAAATACAATAAAATTAATATAAAACTGTCAAATATTATAGTTATATAGATATGTGGCTGGATTATTGGTTTCAACACAATTCATTCGAAGTACCTACATCACAATTAACAAAAACTTCAATGATATACAATCAAAATGTGATTGTTAAGATACCGAAAGCGATTGGCGGTATTTGAGAATGGGCGTGATTAAGTAGAGGTGCGTTCGCTTATCTTTGGTACAATGCTCCATAGCAAGGCTTCTGACAAGATACAAGATACAAGACAGGCTCCCGTAGAGCAATGGTTTTGAAATATCTCTATTCTCTGTATTTATTAGTCTTGAGATAAAATAACGTTTTATTGAGGCTGGACATTCACGCTACAAGTTTGAAATTCGAGGTATTACGTAATTTGTTAAACGAAATGCAATATCAAGTAAATATTCACGTGTGTCATTTTAAACCAAATGTACTATCAAGTAAATATTCATGTGTGTCATTTTAAACTAAATGTAATATCAAGTAAATATTCATGTGTGTCATTTTAAACTAAATGTAATATCAAGAAAATATTCATGTGTCATTTTTTTACTTAAATATTGCAAGAGTGAAAAGTTACGATGGAAAAGAACGACGATATAATTGTTGGTCTTCTCAAACTAGTCATAAGCTGTCGTTTGTCAGTTTAGAATACTTTGCACATCGATTGTGTTGATCATAAAGCATGAAAATAATATGATTTATAGCCAAATATTTTTTGATATTATTATTTTATCATTATCTGTCAAAATTTATGCATTTTAATTATTAACGCTATACATGCATTAACGCATGTATAGCGAATGCAGAAAGGTGGCGTTTAAGATTAGAGTATTGTTAAGAAACTAGTTTTCCGATTACGCACGCGCGATACACACGTCCCATGCTGCCAAATTGAAATACACAAATAAATACAAACATTTAATAAACATAACCAAAAACCTTATTATCCGTGAACAAAAACTTTAGATAGTATATACGTTTTATAGTGATTTTTCATAAAAATAAACCGCCTTAGCAAGACGTCCACCTCTTGCCGCAGCGTCCGACAGACTGAATCAAAAGTTAAATATAACTTGACAGATTTCGTACATGGGGTTTTTCTTTTTAAATAGTAATTGATGTGTTTTTGATTAAAAAACGTGTATTATTTAAAATTGTTTGTTTATATGAATACGAAGTGTTGTAAAATTATAAAAAAAGACTTGAAAACTTCAATTAAACGATTTTTAACATTTATTAATAATTTTAGCATAGTATTACTTTCATTATATTGGCTTTTACACGAAACATTTATATTACTAATTTACTTTTATAATAAATCTTATGTACATATAAATATCCTGGAACTAGGGTGATTTCGAACACACTGAAAACAAATTTTATGGGCGAGGACTTTCAGTTAATGTATATATTTTCTCAATTATTGTAAATAAGTTCAGTTTATTACACTTTTATTAGAAGGTTTGATCTAAGCTATATGTCCTTAAATAATTTTAGTCTTCAAACATTCTGATAAACATGAATAATGAAAATCCACATTTTCGGAAAAAACGCGAAAATTTAAATTTGAATTTAATGTGATCGATATGCATGAATTCTGAATAAATTGTTTTTAAAAGTGTATTTTTTTCACTAAAATGATAAATCTCCAATATTTTATATTCATCCCTTGAAGGACATGTACCTACTAGCCTCTTGTTTTCATACATTATTCAGAACGAACCAGCAACGTATCTTTCTTGATTTTGCATTGAATTAGGTTAGATAGGCACTGTTGTCCTTTATCCTTGAGGTACAGTATACAAATGTAATATTCCTTGTAAAACAACTTTAAAGTCATTGTTCGGATTACACTGGACGTTAAAATAAGCCATTATTAAAAGTCTGGAATCATTTGAGATGCAGCCGTATCAACGCATGCTAAAGATCTTCTTGGCTGACCACATTACCAATGAAGAGGTAGGAAAATCTATGAATAAGTCAAGAGAACTAATAGAACATGCTTCGATTACATTCTCAACCATGAAAAATACGATAATTATAATTTATAGAAATAAAATTTGTTTACACCACTTTTTTATTGAAAAAAATTCAACATGTTTCAAATCAATGGCTTCTTTTTGAGGATAACAAATGTATAACAAAATTAATTTTAAAAATCGAAGTATAGATAATCAAAATATTAAAAAGTTATATACGGAAAATGAATAATAATAAAGTACCCACTTAACATGAAAATAAATTTAAAAGATAATTTTGATTCTGATAATCATTGGAGGATAATTATTTTTATAAATAATGAAATTTCTAATTCAATACTTAAAAATATCTCAAATGTTATCCAACCAGCTTTTTTTACTAATAATAAATTTTAAAAATACAAAATAGTAAGGATAAGGATAGTTTTTTAAAATAATCTGGTGTTTATAAATTGATTTGTAATGATTGCGATTATTTTTATATAGGAAAAACGTGTAGAAATTTTGAAGCTAGAGTTAAAGTACACTTAAGGTGTTTAAATAGCAATAATTATTCTGAATTTCTAACCATCTTTTGGCTATGGATCATTCTTTTGACATTAATAAGCGTTTACAAATTTTAAATACTAATTATACAGAATCATGGTTTGGTAAATTAAAAATTTTGGAAGTATGAAAAAGTGTCAATAGTAAATTGTATATTATAAACAACCAAGTCCTTTTTACAAATAGTTATCTTTTAAATTTATTTTCATGTTAAGTAGGTACCTACTTTATTATTATTCATTTTGCATATATTTATAACTTTTTAATATTTTGATTATCTATACTTCGATTTTTAAAATAAATTTTGTTAAATGTTCAAGTTTTTTGTTTGTAACATTGTGGAAATTCATTTTTAATATTTAAAAAATGAGGGTAAACACAACACTGTTTTATTCCACTATATTTATTTTGAATTTTTAGAACGTTTTCGAGATTTTTTCCCATTGTCAATAACAACACGTTAATAACTAAACGTGTTGTTATTGATTGTTTTACAACTCATTGTGTAGGGGAAGACAGAAGCCAGTAGATAGGTACGTCCATAAAAGGAGGTTGTTTTCTCTAAATAGTAAATCCTCGGAAAGTAGTTCAATATCCAAAATACCGATGATGTTATACATATGCATATGCACATATTCGGCTGCATTCTAAAAAAAAACAAGATTATTATTTTAGTGATGCTACCTCAAAACTACACTCAAAGATAGACAAGATGTAGATTTACGACAGCCCGCCTTATTCGGTGATTAGTACTCCAACACTCAAAAGCAGTAGGGATGTATTTACGTTTGTCCGTGTAATTACTTAATTTATTTACATTTACGATTTGACAATTTTAGATGAGACATTTGGAAAGTAGAAAAAACTTACTAAATAGAGGACTTGAATCTACATGATCTGATTTGTGTGATATGTTAATTAATGGGAATGTGAAGTGTAAGGAATTCACAATTCTCATTGAAAACCCAAGAAAGGAAGCAGAAATTGTGTTGTCTTTTTATATCTACATGTACGATGGTACAATATCACTTTTCAACACCCAACATTTGTGCAATAATGGCGTATAAACCATTTTAAATTAAAATAAGTACGTCAATATTTTAATACACACATGTATTGTAATTTCGGACTACCACGATGCCTGGGTGTTCGTAAAAAATCCCTGTTTATTTGATGTCGAAGTGATATTTATATCTTCACGAAAGTGTGGAGTTTTATCTAAAATATTAGTTTTTGATGAGTATTATAGAAAATAAGTAAAATAATTTAGAAATCAATTTGTTTCATATGAATCTACTAATTTCTAAGCTTTCTAATTTAAAGCCAATATTGTCATCACAATGACAGAAATATTGACATTTGACGGATGTCTTGATGTTTCTCTATTTCTATTTTTGAGTGTTGGAGTAACAAGCACCAAATAATAGGCGCGTGCAGTGAGAACATTGAAGAATGATTTTTGCGTACATATTTATTTAAAAAAAATATTCATGTGACATAATATTATGATATATTAAAATACGAATACTCTGATAATGACTGTGGTTGGTATATTACGAAATATTCGATTTTTTTTCAAAATATGTCGTAATATAAGTCATGCTTCAATGTTCCCATTGTACAACTCTGCCAAATAACAATCTTGTTATTTTCAAAATACGGCCGATTATATCGGTGTATTGAAACATGGTCGCCAGCCCTCAAGGAAATAATTCATATTAGTTTGTTTTGAATATTTTCTGGTTATATACAGGTTTATTTGGAAAACATTAATAACCTCGCAGAACTATATTTCTGCCTTGATTATGAGTCGAAAATGTTCAAGCAACCTTGACCTAATATCAATAGTCATGGAGCTATGCGACATCAAAGTTTGCATTTTTTTCAATATTTCTGACAATTTTTTTTGTAAAACGCTGGACTTAATCATTACAGCAACTTATATCGAATATTAAAAAATCATTTAATAAAAGTCAAATAAAATAATAAATACCTTCGAATTCCAATTGGAAAAGATTCCAATTGGAATTTCTGCAGGGTTTTTATCATTTTATTTGACTTGTATTGAAACGAATGAATTTTTCGTAATTGATTTAGGTTTCGGTAATGATAGTTCAATGTATTGTAAAAAATAAGTCAAAAATATTGAAAAAAAACTGTAAACTTTTACATTACATAGCTCCGTAACTATTCATATTAGGTCATGGTTGAACATTTTCGACTCATAATCAAAGCAGAAATGTAGTCCTGTCAGGTTTTTAATGTTTTACAAATAACCCTCTAGGTACACTGCCATCGAATGCGTAAACTATATTGGAATGAAGACCGTTCCGCATTCGAAAATGTTTACCAAACAATGAGATATTTCTCACTTGACGAAATAATATCTTGGCCGATATATGTCTGCTAAAGTATTTCGCAAACAGGACATGCGTCAATAGCTATTTATCTATTCATAGTAAAAAAATAAATATATAAATAAATACTTATTCTTATACTAAGGAGCCGACGTGTAAAAGTACTGTCATTTTACAACTAGTACAATCGTAAAGTTAAAAAATTGGAAAATTTTTATCATTTTATTTGAAAGGGAATAAATTTTTCAAAGTAGATATACATAATATGTTATTGTATTGATAGTCCAACGTTTTGCAAAAAATAAGTCAGAAATATTGAAAAAAAATTGCAAAATTTGATATTGTATAATTCCATAACTATTGATATTAGACCATGGTTACTTGAACATTTTCTACTCATAATCAAGGCAGGAATCCACTAGTAATGTATTGTGGACTAGGTCTGTTACACCTTGCATATAAAATAAATAAATGAATAAATAAACGAGCGAACCCTTCAGTAGTTGCATATGATGTATAATCTTTGACATCTCACAATTAAACATATCAATTGAGCAACAACAGAAATTAACATAAAAATTTTAATAAGCTAGTACCTTTATATTTATTTATTAGTAAATATAAGTAAATAAAATGTATGTGCATTTATTTATTGTTGAGTTTTGCCGTGCTAGGTAGGTACCGTATATATCTACATACGCATTTTGTTTAGAAATGTGTTTGGTCAATTATACGTTTTTATTTATTTTCATGGCGGTAGTGTGCCGCCAATCATATTGTATGAAAACTTTGAATAAATATTTAAAAATAATCACATGACTTACATTAAATTTGAGAATGTAAATCATTAAGGATAGTTATTGTTTACATTAATGGATTTTTTCGAAGATGTAAGCCAAAATATATCGAAGTTACAACATCCACACGCTTGACACCAGCCACGTAACATATATACAAAATCAGAAGGGTTGGCTGTTGGAAGTGTGCATCTTCGCTGTGATGGCACTCGCTGGACGCTGATTTTTTTATAAACGATGATTTTTTCCATCGCGCGCGCTCATTGGTTAAGTGAAATTGCGCGCGCTTCCCTGGCGTTTTATTTCCTGTTACGCATTTCCGTCATTTTCACGAAATCACTGCCACATATTGCAGGAAAGCGAGAGGAAAGATGTTACACATCAGAAAACGTCTACAGAAAATATTTCAGGTTTGATACTATAACGTTAGTCTGGCGGTCGCTGGCTCTTAGGGCTTGTTCAGACACAGCGGGAACCGCGCGGTTTCAGAATGGCGTGGGATCCGCCCGGGTCTTATTTATGTAGGTTTGTATGTAATCGTTCAGACGTAACCGCTCGGTTAATCAAAACGCGCGGTGCCCGAAGCACTAGAAAATAGAATCGCGCGGCGCCCGCGTGCTCCTGTCACAACAGGAGCACGCGTGAGCTCGTTATGGATCGCTTGGACACTGAACTTTTTATTGATGAAGTGGAGGAAAGACCTGCAATGTGAGGATTACTCAAATAAAATTTCCAAGAACCAAACTTAGTAGGAGTTGGTGGAGATATTTGGAAATGGTGAAGACACGTTGGGAAAAAATAATATTTTAGGTAAGTAGGTATTTATTCACCAAAAATGAACGATAGAATGATATTGTGTCTTGCCATGGAACACGGCCGTCGTTCACAAAGTACTGAGCGAATTTATCTCTGATATTCAAAGATGGAGAACGGCACCGGAGCTGTCAAACTGGCGTTTATTATTCGCGCGTGCACACAAATCGCTTATTAACCGCGGCTGTCTGAACACATGACACAAGTCGCGCGTTTTGCCATCGCACGATTCCCGCATGTCTGGACGAGACCTTACTCTACTATGCATCCGGTTGTGTCTCTTGCGCAGGTACAAGTCAAAAGCTCCCGACCCGCGTCCAAGAGATCATAATACCATTCGCCGCGGATAATCGGCTGCGGGGCCCGGCCGTCACTCACGGCGGGAGAACTTAACACGGCCGTGAGAGCTGCCGGTCGCTCCTGGGACCCCCCGCGCGCCGCAGATTGCCCCTGTCACGTCCTTTTTATTTTTTATATTTTCGCGGCCGGAATGACGGCAATCGCGCCTTCAATTATGTTATTATGACGTCATAAACTTTTTATCTCCGACCGAAAAACGTGGAAAAATCTCGCGTGAAATGTAATACGCTGCAGTTTTAATTTGAGCGCCAAATCTGATCGGTAAAAATATAACTAATACCGAAAATTATAACCTGATACTGTTTCGAAAATCGCGTAAATTAGTTTTAATTTTAACTGTAATAATAATTAATGTTCACTTAACTGTTCAGGTACGTGTTATGCGAGTTAAAAATAATAATCATGTGTAGAAACTACATGACAATATTAATTTAGAGAATATTAATTTTATGAAATTTATTTAATCATTATTAAACTAATAAATAATTTATTTCAATTCAATTTAATTAATTTAAAGAATATATATATAAACAATATTCATTTAAAATATCGTTATTGTTTAGATTCCACTGTTGGATACTGCGGAAGAGCCTGACTCCTTTACCACAGACATCGATCTAAAAGAGATTATGAAAATTATGTAATGATAGCCCAACGTTTTGCAAAAAATAAGTCAGAAATATTGAAAAAAAATGCAAATTTTGATGTCACGCATCTCCTCAACTATTCATATTAGGTCATGCTTGAAAATTTTCGACTCATAATCAAGGCAGGAATGTTAAGTATTGTGGACTAGCTCTGTTACACCCTGTTTACTGGTATAAAACGGTACACGAATAGAAGCTTTTCAGATTACAACGAATTAGTTACAGCAATATGTACCAATTACATGCATCACAGAATGTCAGAGAAGTTAGATAATTATGTACAGTTAGAATGTACCTACAAACATGGCAACTTATAAAATACAATATTTTTCATTATTCATAGCCCGCTTGGGTGGTGTGTCAATTTATGTAGGTATGTGTTATGATGAGTTTCAGTGTGTGTAGGCTGTGTGTGGAGAACTTGGTGAGGATGAAACTAATTAAGCAGAAGTATATTTTTCAGATTTACCATATTGTCGTGAAACATATCCAGATTACTTTCACAATTTATAAAACTATTTATGGCACGATTTATAGGTGAGTTCATAGTGGTATGTACATATACACCATAGTAGGTAAGAGTGTTTAGATATTATGACATTTGAGTTCGGGGGATTTCGGCACATAACATGTACAAAAAGTGTGTAAGTAAAACGTTTAAATATAAGGTATCAGGCAATATTGCGAAATAGTGGCCCGAATAAAATATATAAATTTCAGACATGTTTCAGATATCACGTAAATGACATGTTCATTTATAAAGCTTCAAAGTATCTGGCGGAAGAAATGACCCTTCTGAAAGCGTCTGGGAATGTTTTAAATTACACTAATATTTACTATATTCTTTATTATTATTTTACATGTCGACATAAATAAATATTACGTACTTATCTACATTTCTCCAAAGTATGTTGTGTAGGTACGTAAGAATTAATACTTGTGAAAAACTAATCATAGATATTAAAACGTATAAATTAATAAAAACATACAAATATTATTCACAAACGCGTTTGAAAAACCTACTTGATTTTACAACGCACATTCGGTTTTAAATTACACCCCCTCGACCGAATTACCTCATTTTATGGAGGTTTTAATTTAAGGTTTTTACATTTTGGCACGAGCATTGTTAAAGCGCTTTCAGTTTTAAATTACCAAACGCAAAATAAAATATCCCATTTGTGACATTTTTTGGTGACTTATGCACGAATTCATTGCGACCCGAAAATATTAATAAACCCCATTAATTTCAGCACTGTTAGCCGCCTGCTTCAGAAGCAATAAAACGAAAGTCTGACCGAGTCTAATGTGCAGGAGAAATAAAACATAAACATAAAAATTCCTGCAAGATTTTTTTAGTTTTGTATTTTATTTCGAGTGATTTAAAATATTTTTATATCACTTATGTGTAAAAGATTGGTCCATAAATAATAATGATGATGTAATGTTATATTTTATATCATTATCGTAACAAGCCCATACCAATGATCTGCTGAATTAATTCTGTTTCTATGAGAATCTGTCAGCGTGACTTTGATCGTCTTGAAGTTTCTATGCCTAGGATAGCACTGGAATACTATGTTCATCCAATGACCATCGAACATGACGCGTCCTTTTCCATTTATTCTTTGCACTCCTGATAACGTTAGTATCTTTTTTTCTGTATTTAGTTTTAAAGCTCTTTATATAATCGTTCAAGTCCTTCTTAGAGGTGTTGAACCAGGGACGTGCACTACAAATAACAGTGCACTAATAAATCTAAAATACTAGTACGCATTTATTTGCTACACAAGTCGTGTATAGGATGGTGCTAATTAGCATATTAAGATACAAAATGTGAATTTATTACGTGTGAAGAAAGTCTACACGAAATCAATTCATATTTTGTACAGTTGCCGGCAAACTTCTTGAAATTATTTGGGGTAGTGAGGGAATGCGCAGAAGGCAAAATTTGGGTCTCTTTAGTGGAATGGTACATGCGCAAACTTTCCCCCACTACGCCGTAAAATTTCAAGATGTTTGAGTAATGTATCTTAAATATGTTAACTATCGCCACCCAGCGGCAGAAATTGGAAATAACAAACAAACCTGTGCTGGTTTTTTACAATAATTTCTTGCAAAATCTATCCAAAGCGTGCTCGAACTAAATGTAAAATTATCTCGTTTGCAACAACCGTTCTTCTGAAAATACACATTTGCTTGAGCTAAAATGCTGCCAAATGTGTACGTATAAAAAATGTTGTATTATTTTATATTTTCAATTCTTCACTCAATAACTTGAGAATTTTCCTTACAACAAAAGGTAACACCCATATGTACCGATACTTTTCACAATAAAATGCTTGTAAAAGGTCCCAAATATAGCACCTCCAGTTCAAATTAATCTCTTCTGGTACATTTCATCGTTATGGACAGCATAACCTATGGGTGCCTATTGAATACCGCTGTTAGAACTGGTATATTCAATGATTAGAAACTTTTAAAAAGTATACATTTTAATTATTACGAACTTACTCGCCTGTAATGAATAAAAATTCCGATACAACTGTGCACAGATGCTAAAGATCACTCAGGATTATCACTGTCTTTTTTAGCATCGTTGTCTTGAATCTGCGACTTTCCAGTAGAGGTAAGCAGTCAAATTGTGTATGTATTTTCCTTTCTTCGATTCATCTCCTTCAGAGGTACCAAGATGAATATCTTCCAAAATCTTTAAAACACGTAAAATAAAAAGCTAGTGAAATAAAAATATCCTAAAATTTTCCAGTGCATTATTTCTAACATAATTTTCCTGACAAATTTTACTTGGGTAGCTTATGAAGTATTTATTCTATGTTAAAATATATTAAATGCCTCGGGTAATTGTAATTATATGTAGAACATGTATACAAGGATAACGAGATGTCATGGTTATACATGTATAGGCTTAGAGCAGTAATTCCCAACCTTTTCGCCGCCTTACGATCATACGATTAATTTCAAATTCTTAAACGATATCTTGCGCCTTTCATCAGAAAAAATAATGGTTTTCATAATTGCATAATTACGTACTTATTGGTCTGGTGGATTACTAAGTAAGTCCTATTTTTATAGTATTAATTAGTTTGGCAATGTTAAGTATATTATTGTGACCGTACGAAAATACAAGCCTCTCACAGTACTTTATTGATCACATCCCTTACGTACAATTATTTTGAGATAAAGCCTTGAAAATGGCAGGCGTCACCTTTCCGTGACATAAGATCGGGTTTTCTCAAGGAAGCCAACTAAAAACGCGATCGAATCCAAAAGTCATGGAAATCATATAATAAGCACGTCGTCATCATTAGGTACTAATTTGTATTAGCTTCTACGCCAAAAATTATTTTGTAAAACCTATCTAAAGATACGTCTCAAAATTTTCCTCTCAAAAACGTCATTCTTATTAATTAATCTCAGACACATTGCGTTAGTTGGCACGGAATATGTAATTTTTTTAAATTCATGGTTTAAGATGGGTAAGACTAAGTCCAGCAGGTACCGTAGGTCTGTTTAAAAATTAAGTGGTTTTAAACTTTTATTGATCATTGTTTTTTTAACACCTAACAGCCACAGAACCTAAACACATCGTAAAAACGCACAGGCTCTAGCAAATCGCATAGATTGATATACATATAAATAAAATACTCGTAAAAACCACTTTTGAGTTTAAGTATACAGTACTAGATTTAAGAACTACAGATGTTCTCATCTACAGGTGAGAATAAATAAATAAAATATAAAATATGTTTATATTTTCACCTGTAGATAACATCTGTAGTTCTCAAAACTAGCAGTGTATACTTAAACTCATAAGTGATCTTACACAAGTGTTTTATTTATATTTAAATAAATCACGTCTTTCCACAGAGTTAATACCAAATCAATTAACAATATAATCGCATAGATAAATTATGACCTCAAGGAGAATTGAATCCTGAAGGATCCTGAATGGAACATTGGTATGAGAAACCAGTTACTAGAACAGCTAAGCTTGCCAATACAGTAAAAATCAACTTTATTAAGTATTGAATTACTAATCATTTTTAGAGCAATGCAATGGATGCCACGCTGTTAAATAATGCATCGCTGACGCTTTCTTTAATAAGCTAGTTTGTAGACAGCAAGGTGTACGGTGGGTCGGTCGACACATTATTATCGAAGTAATATGTTGGTGATCGTCTGAATCAGCCTGCTTATATTACATACATACATTTTACCTTGAATATTACATTTTTTAAACATGTTTAACTGTCCCCAGTAAAGTTATACTTGTGTTTGGGGACAGGAGTATGATACATAAGAGCATGAATGAATAAGTATGTATAAGTTAATAATGGAACAGTGTAGACAAATACAAATATCATAAGATAAATATTAGTGACTCAAGTATACTAATTATTTCGAAGTAACGTTATTTTTTTATAATTCTAACTATTTTTTGTTTTACTTATGTATATTCTATTTGTTTCATGTGTTTCTTGAATTTTGTATAGTGTTCTTCAGTTCTAATATTCATTAATAAGTTATTGAAATATTTGACACCTAGATAAGTGTAATGGTGTTGTGTGGCTGTTTTGTTATATTTAGGCTATGACTATGGGTATTATGAGTTTGTGGTATATTTATATTTTGTTGAGTGAATGTTTCTTTATGTATTTGTAAAATTGAGGTGTTTTTGTATAATCTGTCTAATGTCGGTACATTAATTTCTTTAGCTCCTCATATTACCTGGTTCGGAAACATAACAGACCACGTTTTATGAGCCGCCCAGCTGATTGGGAACCGTTGGTCTAAATAGCAGAGCTAGCGCGATTACACGGGAATACCCTATACTTGGCGCGGTGTAATCCGCTCGCTAAATACGGTGTCTAATATTCCCTGATCCGGCATACATATCGGCATATTGCATACTGCCCCCTCCCAGGGCATTCTGTTCACGCTCCGGCGTGCATTTACGTGCGCTTAGTGTTAATTAGACCAGACCCTAAGCAGGACAGGATGCATATTGCACAAATGTCAGCTATTAGCCGCTAACTGCGGAAAATCAATATTAATCTATCTAGCCAAGAATCTCAGCATCTTGGCTTGATGCGTGTACTTAAATCATCTCGTTAAAAATGTACCTTTTTTATAAATAGTACCTACGTAAGTAAGAACTTTGTTACAAAGTATGGATTAAATTTCTTTACTTGCAGTCGAGGGTAGGATATTTCCAATTTTATGGTACTCGGCGGGTACTCTCATTTCTATCATTTCTTACTAGTGTTTCTCTCTCTGCGAATGTTCAACGTGTATTTAGTTATCTTTTTTCTACATACACAGGGTGTAACAAAGCAAGTCAACAATACTCTACGGGTAGATTTCTGCTTTAATTATTAGTTGAAAATATTTAAGCTACCCTTTCCTAGTTACGGAGATATGCGACATCAAAGTTTACATTTTTTTCAATATTTCTGACTTATTTTTTGTAAAACGTTGGACTATCATTACAGTAACTTATATCGAATATGAAAAATTCATTCACTTTTATGCAAGTGAAATAAAATGATAAAAACCTTCCAATTCCAATTGGAATTTTTCAGGGATTTTATTATTTTATTTAACATTTATTGAAACGAAACGTTCTCGATTTGAACATATAGGTATAATAGAACTTTCAAAAATTTGATAATATGTGGATATTCTTACGCTGGAATTGGTGAACGATGCATTGTGTAGAGTGATCACTTAAGCCAGTTCATACAGTTTGTAAATCCTAAGCCATCGTATAAGAGACTTTCATCCACTTTTCTCATATTCTTCGTCTTCTTCTCTGTGAGGCTTCTATAATTTATCCTTAATTAATTAATCTTCCCCCAATGGACCAAATCCAGTAACTGTGTTCATAGAACATACTTTCGTATAAAAATATTGTTAAGAAATTAAAATGTTTAGTACTCTGTAGAAACACTCTTTTTATTCATTTTCTTGTTTACTTATAGGACAACAATTAAAAAAAAACTTACTCGAGATATAAACGAAGTGAAATTTTTTAGAAAGGTTTAATCGAAAAATTGTAAAATCTACAGAAGTTATGGAGTCAACAAAATCCGTTAAATCGCGCACATGAAAAAAAACGCACACCTGTTTCTTTAGTTCTACTTATTTCATTTTTGTGAGGCGAGTTTTGCATTATGTGAGCATTATCAATCTAAATATATTACACACTGAACATGTATTTACATGAAAACTATTGAAAGAAACTGCTATATAATTTTAAGAATTTAATTAGGTTTTCATATTTTGCACGATTCTAAAGAACAATTTAGATTAACTAATGAAAGGTTACACGTGTATGAAAGATGACAGCAATGCAATTTTACATAAATGAGATATAGAAAGCATTATTCTTCTTTCTTGTTGTTTTTTTTATTTATCATTATTTTTTATTTTATTATAATTTCTGATACACTATCATTCTTTGGTTTATCATTAGTGTTTAACAAAATTGCTTGTTAGATTCATGTCAAAACACAAATACATAATAGTTTTCATATGAATACAAGTTGTGAATGTAAAAGAGTTAGATTGATAATGCCCTCGTTGTTAAGGCAAAGCGCATCTCACAAAAATTATATAAGTAGAACTAAAAAAAAACTTTACTTTTTTCATTGTACTTTGGGGATTGAAAATTTATTTATTTTATGAAAACATAATTCATAAATCTCAGAAAATTATATTTACAAATTATATTTGGCTGCGCAACAGCTTGAGGCGACTGAGATCAAAACAAGTGAAAAACAGAACAAAACAAAAGGAAACCGGGCGGTGCGGTGCGGCGTTTACTCTTTTATTTTTCAAACCATAAACATTAAAATAAAATAATTTTTACCGCTTATACGCTTCGGCCACACTTAGTGTAAGTAAGCCATATGCACGCATATTTTGAATAAAATAATTCTACCAATCTGGTACTGCACTTGACTGGTTATGAAAAAATATTACTCTTGACGTTCTATTTTTCTAACTAATCAACTGACTTTTGTGTATATATAGGGTAGGTTCCTAATTAAGATGTGTTTGATAATCATCTATTTCCATAACAGAATGTTAGTTAACTTATTAAAAACCACTACAAGATTTAAGGTCTACCAGTTTCGAGACGTACCCGTCCCTTCGTCAGGACCAACAGTGCATTACTATATTCACAACACTATACACCACAACCATAGTATTGTTAAACTCTCACCAATATTTATCACAGGCGTGTTCTGGGTCTATACCCCACCCCCTCTCACTCTCTCCCGTTAGATTCCTGATTGTTCTGTAGGCCAGTTAGTGCATGCTGTCCTCTGAAAAGATTAACACGGATGTGATAAATATTGGTGAAAGTTTAACAATACTATGGTTGTGGTGTATAGTGTTGTGAATATAGTATTGTAGTGTTGGTCCTGACGAAGAGACGGGTAGTGGTTTTTACTAAGTTAACTAACATTCTGTTATAATGTCTAACCACAAAGTTAATGCTTTAAATATTAACAATATTTATTTTGATACCTACGTACTTAAATAACCTAACCTAACAAATTTTGTTTTCATTATTGACGCCTTTTTCGTGTTATTAATTATGTATCAACAATTCGCCCGACGTGTAAAGAATATTTTTTATTTAAAATTGAATGAAGAAGATCCCCTCAAAGTTTTTCTACTAGCTACGAGAAACCCTGTGTATTTATTATATTCATTTTAGTAACCTTAGATAGATTATATAGAAGATAAATTATTAGAAGATAAATTATTTCTCGTATTAAAAGAAGGAATTGTCATTACATTATTTCTGAGCGTAACGTCGATAGAAAATACTCTATATTTAAAAAAATAAGAAAATTACACAAGAAAAACGAAAATCGTAGATGAATTGTTGATTGTGATACTTAGTTTATTATTATTAGTCATGAATATTCTAGATGTACATGGATGATAAGACAAACATAATGAAGAATTGTGTCAGGGTGAGATTAAACAGGTGGAAATTTCACATGATAAAATACACAGCGAGAAATGCCCAAAGAAAAAAATAGTTTTAAATTTAATGTTTTTAATTTGTATGGCAAATTGTAATAAAAATTACTTAAAAAAATAGTTACAAAAAAAATACAACTAAAAGTTACATCAAAAATATTGTTTCTTGGCTATTGTTTTAATGTAATTGGTTTTATCGCACCAATTAAAATAATAATGAATGAAATTTGTTCTGAACTTTCTCGATGAGAATTATTATTATTATTTATTTTTTTTAATAAAAAATTTATGCAGTTATAAAACTACATAACAAGTTGTTTTGTTATAAAACATGTTATAACAATATAAAAGTTATAAAACATGTAATAAAACAAGTATCAGTCATTTTATACCCAATGATTTTAAAAGTTGTTTTGGTAAGAGAAAATAGCACAAAATGTCTTCTGGAATTAATAGAAAAAAAATACGTTCCAATCGAGAGGGACAGGAGGGTCAAGAAAAAAGCCACGTAAGGACTACACGGAGGGAGGAAGGGGTTCAAAAGAGCTTAAAATGGAACCATGTAGTTTATGAGATCGTATGTACCTATTATTTTTTTGGTGTTATTTATTTTATAATATGCAATTTCTACACGTGTAATTTAATTATGTAACCCAAGAAAATATTTATGTTTGGCTTGTCCGTTACATTAGAGCAGTAAGTTTAACGAAATTATGATCGGTTCAAAATCAGCTGCCCTTCAAGATGGCGGAGTGACGGATGACACCGACATAATGTTTGGCGGGCTCCTTAAAACGCCCATCCAACGATAATGCGATTTGGAGTGTGTAAGAAAATAAAACGGGTACGTACCTAACTGAATTTGTATAATTGGAGAGACGGGCGTCTTCCCTTTTTGGTTTGGGTCAAACCAGCGACTCGATCGGGACACGCGAGATGTGCGCTCGCTTCCGAGGCGCATCACTGTCTGGGGAATCTAAGCCCGGCATTCATAAATCAAATGCACTTCCATTCTCTGGATCAAGATACCGATTGTGTGCATGTTTCCATATTAATCACCGAACGACAATGGAACCACCAAGTCGTGAACCGGAGTCTCCTAAGTCGAGTCTCGCGCTCATTTAAGCTTTAATTCTTAATGAAACAGCTTTGTGAAAACTTGTCAGATGTCACTATCAATCAATGACATCCGATACTAGTTGTATGTATTTGTATCGGTATTGGATTTAATCTGTTAAATAATGAGATGCTGTGTTTCACCGTTTAAATCCACGTCATAATAAATCGGAAATAAACAGAATATATAACTAATTAAATTATGTTTTTAAGATAATTAATAATTCTTTAAGCGTTTATAAAGAGGAATGGCTATTAAATAAATTTAATTTCTTCAATCCTACATATTAAGAAATTAAATGTGTATAGTACTTATAGCCTACGTATGGTATAAAGTTTATGACAATACCAATAATACTTCCAAATAATAATAATGAAATAGTGAAAAATTCGCATTTGTGCAAAATCTATGTACGATACAGTCAAGAATTAACAAATTAGAAATGAATGTAGATCTGTATGTAATAATATTGTTAGAATTAAGAAAGGGTTGCTAGGCTGGTAAAAAAAAGTGAGGCGAGCGTTGCAGGCAATAAGAACACAGGGCGTTTTCGAAGACTGGCATGATTAGAAAACCCAGGATGGTAGAACGGCCCTATAATATGGCTTCACCAACCAAAGAGCGAGCATGCATGAGAAGAGAAAGTGGAAGAGGGCGTATAAAGGTTCGCCGTTTTATCTTCTCCATCTAGTTCGCTGCCTACCGGTGGAAAAAAGGATGTGATGGTAAAATACTGTGATTTTGTACGAAACAAAGAGTTTCGTCTACAAACCAATTAAAGATATCATGATTGCCATCTTCGAGTTATACTGGACAAGGACGATCATATTCAATGTTTATTTCAATGACAGGTGGGTTGATAATATGGTCTGCTGAAGATCGTGAGCTTCAAGTAAACCAGTAGAAAGACCTCAGAAGCGATCGACCGATGATGTAAATAAGGTGGCTAGAACAAATTAATAGCACAATACAGGGAGCAATGTAGGTGAATGAAAGAGATGTATATCCAGAATTGATTGACACTAATAAGAAGTAGATTAGAAGTTAATAATTATTAACAGTTATAAGAACGATCATGTAAGAAATATGTACGAAAGTGCAATTTTATTAATCTCCTTTTGGTAAAAAGTATGAGGCGCAAAGGCGTACCAAAATATATTTTCAATCATCAATGTGTGAAGAAATGTATATTTTAAGAGTTCTCAAGTGCACACTCCAAAATAATAATCTGTGTCGAATCCCTCACCTTATCAACACACAATAATAATATTTGGTACTTCCATCGCAGTTGAGTGCAATCTAAAATGTAATCCAAAATACTTCGGAAGGTTTTACGTTTGTGCCGAGTGAAAAGTGCTGACAGCACTTAATTGCATCGATTCACCACGTGTACTGAAACTGTTTTCAAGAGTTTTTTTACTATCAGAATATAGACTATATGGTATCAAAACAAAACGGCCACGATCAATGGAATTCGGAAGGTGTTGATAACTTAATGTAGTCCAGCTTAAAACAAGATAAATCGAGATATTTAGATGTTAGTAGAATTTTATAAACCATTTCGGTTAATTTTTTTCAATTTGATTCACACGTAGCTTAACAACATTTTATGAGAACTAAGGCTATATGAGATCTCCAGGGCTTTTACTTCTTCTCTGTCTTCATCTTGTTCAGAATGTCGTGATAATTCGATTCGTCTAGATTAGTAATGAGGTAAACCGTTATTTTACTGTGTTTGCGAGATTTGTTTTCGACTGTAGGGACGATGTGTTCCTAACTGATTATTCGTAATTCAGCGAACAATCACTGGTTAGTAAGAAATTAAATAGTTAATCATCAGTTAAAAAACATCATTAAAATCGAATACCAATCAATCACACACACAGTCATAACATTTCGACTCATAATCATGACAGGAATATAGTCCTGCGAGGTTATTATTTTTTTTCCAAATAACCATGTATAAACTCAGGTTACATAAACAAGGTTAATTTTTAATTTGTGCATAAATATATTTTTCACCAATTAATTAAAATGTTGTATTGATATTTTCCAATTTTTGACGAGAAATAGCAAGACGTCTGACATCTTGAATCGTGCACACAAAAATGTAAATGCCTTTTGATCTTACGCTCAGATTTCCTTCGTATAATGCATCATATAATGTGTGTAGATAAAATGAGCTCACCTCGTCTTCGTGCGTCTATGTTAATTGGACACTTTTATGCGCTTTTAATTACCTGGTTTAACAGGTGGTCTTTGATGCGAACTTTTAATTAATATGTTCTCGGGTTTCTTAATGAATATTCCTGTTGAACCGAAGCTCGAGAAAATATTTATAGCCAGAGTTTTCCAAGTGCGAAATCAAATTCGCACATTTCACACATTAATATTTTGTCACTTCTTGGGGGGTTATGAGAAAACAATTTTATTTCAACGAGAGTTCAGTTCTCTCAATATTTATTAAAATAATTCAGCGAAATAAATATGTGTTTCACTTTGAAAAAAATCATCGAACAAATTAATAAGTTTTATGTTAATAGTCGGACCCCGACCCTACTAGGACAAGGAGATGAAGATGATGGAAGATAATTTATGGTTAACGTAGAAGAAATGCAAAATTTGTTAGATCTGCAGAATAAAGCAGTGGGAATTAGTAATAACTAGCCGTAACCCGTAAAAAATAATGGAACATTAGTTTGCTAATTGCTAAGCCCTAGTACATACATTTAGAGTATCTTTTTGTTTATATTAGAGCAAATGCATACATTTCCACGTTGTTTGTAAGTTTGATTAAATAATTTTGCATATTAATAATTTTATTTTATGATTATTAATTAACATAGAATTATAAATTATTTATATGGGATTTCTTCGTAATTTACACAGATTACAAATAAAATACTAGATTTATAACAGATCATGATATATAAATTGTGCAAACAGTACCTAGATAATTCCCGTGTCCGCCTTCCTTGGTGCTATACATTATTTCGATACGCCAAAACGTTATGTAAGCAATTATATTTTTTACTATTGTATTTTACTATTACTTTGAGGTTATTCATTATAAATATAGTTAAACGAATTTACTTACTTTACCACCACTTAATTTTTGGTAAAAACCAACCAGTTTCGGAAACAACGTTCCTTCGTCAGGGTATACTTAATACCTACTATTAGTATTGAGTATACTGTGACGAAGGAACGTTGTTTCCGAAACCGGTTGGTTTTTACTCCCTTTCTTTTAACTCGTAGCGTCTGCTTGCTTGCTTGTCTGTCGAAAAAACTTTGGATCGATTTTTAACCCTTCTCCCGTGATCCAATCGAGCTTAAACTTTGCAGGCAGACTCTTGGCGACTATAAAAATGATCTAACAAATTTTCGTTTAAAAAAAATTAATAATTATAGTATAATTTTGAATTTTTCAAATTTCTTTATTACTCGCTTTGGTAGTGTCGCCCGATTCGAGCCCAATGCGTAGGTTAAGTGCCAAACCTGATTCCACTAGTAAATTAGAAAGGGAATATAATAAAAACTTGGTTTTTATGGGTTAGTTTTTACCAAAAATTAAGTGGTGATAAACTAAGCAAATTCGTTTAACTATAATTATATTCTTACTATCATTTTCAAAATAGTTTTAAGCGTGCTAGCTACAAAATGTTAGACATGATGTGTTAGTCATGAAGTGTTAGTGCCAGTTCTGGAACCAATACGAATGTACCTAAGTGAAGCCTCGTGCTGGGGGAAGGAGAAAGAAAGTACGTAGATTGAGTGCAGTGGAAATGAGACTAGGGTCCATTGTTATAAATGAATTAAAGATAGATTAAAGAATTAACAATTTAGGACAGAATGTAAAGCAGATCTTAGCCCAGTGAATAATTAAAAAAATGTTGTTTAGGTTGTTTCGTTATATTGAACGAATGAATATTTTGGCGGGTTTGCGATAGTTGAACGCATTGGTTGATCGAAAATTCCCAAAGCGGTAGTGTAAAGGAATGATTTCCACACTACCAGGAGAATCTTCCGGTGTTCAAATATATTGTGTTGCATGAATGCGTTTCTGTATTGTATGGCAAAGCTAGTAAAACAGGCATAGTAAATATAGTCATTAAATGCACTGAGGTTTACTTGATACATTTATGGGCGAAATGTTTAACGATCAGTGATGTAATGTTTGAAAACATGGTGCAGGGTTTCAGTTTCTGGCTTCTAATTGAACCGACTCGCTACCTATTACGACTAGAATATGCTAGTGGTCACAATAACCTTAATGAAAACAGATAACTGAAATAAATGCATGAAAGATATCTGATGCGAGTATTGACAACACCAGAAATCGACCAGATACTGAAAGATGGTCCTATTAATATAATTTTCAATCGACGAACTTGCTTGAGGGTATATGAGGCGACAGAAGAGTGTAGGGCACTATTCTTTCAGCCTGCTCGAACGTATTAGTTGAATTTGTTAACTTTTTGTATGCATAATATTACAATGGCGGGTTTATTACCAGTTGAAAATTAATTTAAATAGATTTCCGGTTCATATACAGTGTTACAGTGACAAAACTAGCCCCATGAATACGAGACGAGTAGGAAATGTATGGAGACTAGGAAGCTTTAGAGTAGGTTTTGGGGAAGGTTTTGGGGGTTTTGGGGAAGATAGTTATGGTCTGTGATGATGTGATATCTGCGAAGTTGGTTTCACAGCCCAGCCGACTGCATTTCGAATGTGGAACTGAGGAATTCAGTATTATGAATGTCTGAGGATACTGTCAGTTGAAGGCCATGATGAGACTGGAAGTTGAATTAAGATAGCAGGTACTGAGGTGAGTGTGGATTGAAAAGGGCATGAATTTTATGTCGGATGTAGGTCAATGAAGAAGATTGCGGAAAGATGAGATGTGATCTTATTTTGTGAAGTTGAAGATAAAACCAAAGGACTCCTCAGAACAACTGAAATGAACGTGCTGAGATCCATTATTGGAAAAACTCTACGTGACCGTGTCCGAAATGAAGACATAAGAAAAACTTTCAAAAAAGAGGACATAGCACGATGGAGTAGATCCACAAGGAGATTCTATATAGACAGAATGAACAGTGACAGACTCGTGCATACAGCAGCGAATGAAATTCGCTCTGGACGACGCCTACCGCGAAGACCACCGAAAAGATGGAGGGATAGCTGGACCTCGTCATCCCAGTAGGCGTAGTTTTCTGTAGCACAGATCAACAGATCTACTAGAAGAAGATAAAATGAATACATATATATTTTTAAGTTCCAGTTCCAGTTTTTCGTGATGTTCTACATTGACATCCAGATAACACTCAGAAGAAGGGATTGCGTAATTGTTATTTTACAGTGGATTGGGAGAAAGTTTTTAGTTTACTAAGGGAGTGAATACTGTAAAAAAATTTTGCTAACTTTTTTTTTTTTTTGGGTCGCAATCCTAGGATTGGTCTGCAACAAGCACTCGCTTTCTCCACTCCTCTCTGTCACCTGCCAGCCTCTTCATTTCTTGGTAGGTGACTATATTAGGAATCAGAAAACCTAGGTTTTTCGCAACTTTAGCAGAATATGCATATGAAAGCTATGATAGTTATATTAACGTCAGGACAGCAATAAGGCATGCTGCGGACGTTGAACCTTCGACCTTCGGAACACCAGTCATATTTGCGCTAAGCCAATTAAGATCTGACAATATTTCACAGCCTGGATGGGGCTGTGACAGCGCTGCATCCAGGTCCAGCGCGGCGAGCTGCTGTCAAACATGATCATGTTGTCTCTACTTCTGCGCTGCTTAATGTCTGACGCGCGTTCAAACGTTTATGTTCTTATTTTCCGCGCGGTTAACTTTACGATCTTGAAGCCTTTTAGTTTGCCCCCTGATATAAATAATCTTAAGCGAGCGGTACTTAATCTGAGAGCCCCCTACCAAGAAAACTTTATTTTATTACTTGTATTGCATCTTTTAGCAAAACCAAACAAGACTCGCGTCCATACTTTAGATGGATTTCGACAGAAGAACAAAAGACTTCATTTAAAATTTATTCGCAATGGCTTTAATGAATATGCTAACATATATATTTTCTTATCAGATTTCTTGGAGAATGGTTTGGAATGACGAATTGTAACTATTTATGAACTATGGAATAAGTAATTTTTGAAGAATAGTTCTTCTGAATTAAAATTTAATTAATCGATGAATTAAAGTAAAATACATTATTATATTTATAAGTAAATATGAAAAATTTGAAGAAGTCAAATAACTTTATTTACACCACTTTATAAGATACAAAATCTATACGTTTCGAGATCAATATTCTCTTCTTCAGGATGAATTATATAAAAATTCTACAAACAACTGTAGGTACTACGCATTATTGTAAATACAGATATATCTCATCCAGAAGAATAGAGCTTTGAAAAAATGTAGATTTTGCGTCTTATAATAAAGTGGTGAAAGCAAATTTATAGTATCTAGACTTATTTATAGTATCTAGACTTGGTTTAATGGGATTTAATTATGTGTCAATAGACAACTACTAAAATATAATAATATCATAAAATAAATTCCTGTGGTGCGAAAACTATAAACATGTTTGATAATTTTTATGTTATGTTATCCATCTCTCGAAAAATTAATAAAAAGAAAAACCGTTACAAAAATACACCTATGTTTACTTACTCAAAATGTTACTAAATAATCGATGCTTAGCGTATAAGCAGGATGATAAAATGATTGTTTAATGTCTTACAATGTAAATTACAACGTTTAATGGTTAAAAATTTAAAGAAAAAAAACGTTTGTTAATGTCTATTGGACAACGGGAAATGTGGACAATTATCCACCAGAAAATAATGGAAAAGTCCGGCAAATTTGCTATTTCAAGTGAATGCTCCAGATTCTTCACACATTCACAATCTTTTTCTTAGTGCGTGTATAAAATAACAATGAGTGTTACATTTTAGATCGTGAATTATAATTTTATGGTTATTTTTTGTTTTTTTTTAGGGAAAAGGAAATGTACATATTTTTTTTGCATTGAGCGTTAGAAGATTATTATCAAGTCATGATTTTAATGTATTGATATTCATGTTTGCTAATTCGTGAACTTTTTCCCATGATGGACCATTTGTTAACAATGAAATGTCATCTGCGTGGCATCTTAGTTCACCGTTGATTTATTGTTGTCGTTTACGTAAGTGAGAAATAGTAAAGGTCCGGGGGCCATAGGTACCTTGGGGGATTCCAAATTCACTTGCTGGTAAATTACTTAGAGATTCATTTGATTTGGCTATTTGAGGTTTGTTTGATGAGCGGCTTTTTATCCATTTGGGGCTGTGTGGTCAATCCTATTTTATTTTTGTTTTGGTACGAGTTTTTCATTGGAGATACATTCGAGTGATTCCTTTAAATCGATGAAAATCCCTTTGCAATTATTTGATTTTTCTAAATTACTTTGTATAATGGTGGATGTTTTTCAGTTTGCGTGCTTATTCTCTCAGTGAATCCGAATTGATTTTCATTTATTGTAGAGTTGGCTAAATTACTTTGTATAATGGTGGATATTTTTGAGTTTGCGTGCTTATTCTCTGAGTGAATCCGAATTGATTTTCATTTATTGTAGAGTTGGCTAAATTACTTTGTATAATGGTGGATATTTTTGAGTTTGCGTGCTTATTCTCTGAGTGAATCCGAATTGATTTTCATTTATTGTAGAGTTGGCTAAATTACTTTGTATAATGGTGGATATTTTTGAGTTTGCGTGCTTATTCTCTGAGTGAATCCGAATTGATTTTCATTTATTGTAGAGTTGGCTTTGGGAATTCTTTTGTAATTCATAATTTGGCTTTTATTGATAAAAAAATTTCCTTTGCAAGTGATTATCTCTCACCACACACAAGAATCTTGATTCTTTTTAGTGAGGTATAACATATTATAATAATTTGATTATTTATATCTATCAGTTATCATTTTTGTTAAAATTATATGTATTTAACTATTAAATAAATTAATTTAAATAATAAAAAAATAGTTCTGCTGATTTTTCGATTTTAATATATGTGAAATGTTCAAAACATTTGTTAAGATGATGAATCAACTTGTTGAAATTCGCAACTGCGTAGAATATTAAGATTGTACCAAGATTCGCTGTTACGAGCTGTGATAAACTACTCTCGTTAAGGCCGCGAAGCGCCGATAATCCTTTGCATTTGTGGACAGGTTTATTCTCGCGATTTTCTACAATCATCGGAATATTTGCTCATTTAGTCTAGCGGTAATAGGGAATAGACGTGCTTATTTTGTCTAGCACTAAGACACTTGCCTAGTGTTGTAGTAATCAGGATTTCAACGCTTGAACCGCAACAATCATCATGGTTATATGGTAAAGACAATGCCCCCCAATTTAAACAAGAGAAATGATTTTCCATTTAAATTGGGCGCATGTTATGTCCATAATTGTTTGTAATTTGTAATTTTTGAAGTGTAACGTTACTTACAGTGTACAATATTAAAAATAAATATATTTATGTTTTTTATGGCACGTGCGTTAATATTAATAAGAATATTAATGTGACATGAATTTCGTGTAAGCATTTTCTTAAGTTGAGTACGAAAATTTAAAAATGAATAGTAACATTTATATGTACATACGTAGGTGCATTATATAGTAGGTATTATTTGGTTATTTTGATAGTAAATGATACATACTTACAATATTTATATAAAACCACAATTTTATTCATTAGGTAATTAACGAAAGCTTTTGTGCTTTACTTTTTATCAGATTTATAATTTTTAAAAGGTGTTTAAAAATTAATTTAAATAAATAAAATGAAAAATTAACTTCTGTTTATGGTTACTGATTTTTTTACTAACACCTATGTATTATTATTATAGTTCGGTGCTTGTTATTCTTAGGTTTCAAATATACCACAGGTACCTATATAATTAAAATTTCTACGTCATGAATAAAGATTAAATATTTATTTAACAATATTTCACTTGCCATTATTACAGTAGTATTCACATTTTTAAGCAACAATATTCTATCAAAAAAATATTTAATTTTGATATTAAATTTCCCACAAATTCTATCCTTTGGGATAGTTAAGTTAGTTCTGTTTATTAGACTACTCAAACGCCATCTCAGCATTTTTTATCAAGATGTAATTGCATTCATTTAAATATCAAATATTATCAACAATTAATTAAATTTGACACAATCGTGTTCCTGACAATATGTTAATAACAATTAATTGAAACAATCAACTTTACGTGTATCTGTAATATTCAATACAACATTAACTGCAATAAAACCTGCATGTATTTTTCATCCAACATATTTTATTATTTTGACAAGTTCATGGGAAATATTTTTGATTCTCAATTAACCTAGTAATTTTGAACAGCAAAATAATTCTACCGGAAATTAAAACGATGTTCTTTTTGAAAGTTCACCCACGCGCATAACGTGTGCATATTAATTTACATTTACATATAAAGAACCACATTTTTATTCTTCCTATTTAAAATATTGTTTTCTCTATATTATTGACCCTGTTCATTGACATAAATGATTTGGGAAAAACATAATTTTTGGATCCTCTGTTTATATGCGTGGAACTTAAAAAAAATGTTTAAATAAAGCAATGCATACAAGCCTTTTTCAAATACAATAAAAACTTTAAACTAAATTTTTCATTTGTCCACCATGTTGGCGATCATTTTTTATTTATCGAACATGTTGGCGATAATTTTTCATTTGTTGACCATGTTGCTAATCATTTTTGGTTTCCAATAACGTATACCTATCTGTTTAGTATTTGTGTTTTAAATCTGTCATTTGCGCATTCTTCATCATTTATTTGGTTTCCTTTGTTAGGAATAATGTATTTTATTTTATTTATAACTTAACAAGCTTACCCGCTTGGCATCGCATGCGTAGATTTTTATTAACTTTTAGCCATATTTTATCAATTTGTATCAATAATAATAATAATAATTGGATAATTTGGACAAATATCTATATATTGTCGCGGACTTTTTTATAGAACTTTTTGAGTTCTATAACTTTTTTATAGAAAGTATTTAAATATCTCTTACCTTTAAAGCAGCGTTCGTAAAAAATGCATCGCTCGACCATTTTTTCGTCGAATTTTGTTGTAAAGTAGGTCACCACGAAAAGCCCTTCTACTTTAACTGGATAATATATAGTTTATAACTACTCTGAACATTTATTCTAAATATTGTTGAAAGAATTTTTGAAAACAGATAAGTAGTTTCGGAGATTACCTCCTACATCCAAACTTACAATCTTAAAACTCACAAACTTTACCTCTTATATTATATTAGTAGGTATATATGATTTATTTATTCCTTTTTCATTTTGCCACTTAAAACATTTTTTTTATTTGTTTTTTTTTTAATTTGTGATATATTGATTTTGAGATATAATTATCATTTTTTTTAGCGAAATTTAAAATTAAATTAAATTTTAATAAATATTATTATTAAGTTCTACGGGTTAAGTATTTTAATGTGTTACAGCTGTTTCGGCTTGTAAGGCCATTATCAAACAGTCAATTTAATTTATTTTAAATTTCGCTAAAAATAAATATGGAGTTCTACAAACTAAACACAAAAACCATAAATAAACAAAAACCATAAATAATTATCACTTTTTAAATAACTGTTATTTAAAAAAAAATCTTTATAAAGTAAATGTCATCGTATTTAATATTGTGAAAGGTCTACTATTATTTGTCTCCTTATCACTTAGCCAGTCCAGGTTAAAAACTCAACATTTGATGCATTAGCTAGCTTTAAATTCTCGAATGCTACCTTGGTTGTAAGCGTAGGTGCTTATTTTAAAATATACATAACTACAGTACATACATTCACTACAATGGAGCAATTTAAATGGCCAACGCAGTACCTATATAGGTACATATGTGCAATAAACACAGCAAAACAGTAAATTATCGTGTTATTTTTTACACATATTCAAGTAGTATTATATATAATCTTCTCGCAGTGATTTCCAATATTATGAAAGGCCGAAGTCTAACCTGTCAACTCGTGTCGGACGTAAAATACTGAGTCTCACAACATTATAGTTGTTTTAATCCCATGCAGTAAGTATTATTTATGTAACAGCTTCTCAGAAACAGTAAATAATTTTAAAAATATGCATGTCCTTTGAAATTTAACTTCATAATTACGTACTGCGTGTACTCAGACTACGTTATTAAAACTGTGAACTATATATGACACCAAATCTATTCTGGTCCATAATCTTACCTGATTTTATATGATTTTTCCTCCCTCAACCTTAATTTCAACCCCCTTCCCCTTTTTCCACTCATTCCTCGTAATTTGCTTCATGTCTTATTTTATATATTGGATCTTTGTAAATAGTACCTATGCATTATCTCTTGCAATTGTAAAAGTTACACGAGTCGAGATTCCATATATATTAGGTCCTTACATATGAAATTGGCGTTTTGCCGTACTGGCAAATTTGATCTCAAATATCTTCTCTTTGGTCAGGAATTCCAAATCCAAATTTATACAGCTATTTACTCATGTATTTGTGTTTTGAAAATTATAATTCATTTGTTTTTTCCTCAATTGTTTTTTTCTTTGCGTCACTCAGTTTACAAAATGAAAAACTTGAAATATCGCGTTATTTACGAGTACGAGTTCCACCGTGGCACCAGTGCTGCAGAAACGGCTCGAAGGATTAATGATGTGTATGGCGACGGTGCCGCAAAAGAAAACACAGTGCGTTTTTGGTTCCAACGTTTTCGTTCTGGAAATTTCGACCTGCAGAACAAGCCCCGTGGACGGCCGGAGACCAAAGTTGATAATGAAGAATTGAAGGCTATTGTGGAAGCGGATCCATCGCAAACCACATCCGAGTTAGCTGCAGGCTGCGGTGTTAGTGATAAAACTGTTTTAATCCACTTGAAGCAAATTGGTAAGGTGAAAAAGCTTGAAAGGTGGGTACCTCACGAATTGAGTGAAGCAAATCAACAAACGCGCGTTGACTGCTGCGTTGCATTACTCAACCGGCACAATAATGAAGGGATTTTAAATCGAATCATTACCTGTGATGAAAAGTGGATCCTGTACGATAATCGGAAGCGCTCATCGCAATGGCTGAACCCTGCCGAACCAGCCAAACCATGCCCCAAGCGAAAATTGACTCCAAAAAAGTTACTTGTGAGCGTTTGGTGGACTAGTGCTGGTGTCGTTCACTACAGCTTTCTTAAATCTGGCCAGACGATTACGGCAGATGTCTATTGTCAGCAACTGCAAACCATGATGGAAAAGCTAGCTGCTAAACAACCGAGGCTGGTTAATCGCTCTAGGCCACTGCTGCTTCATGATAACGCTAGACCACACACTGCACAACAGACGGCTACCAAATTAGAGGAGCTTCAATTGGAATGTCTAAGACATCCACCGTACTCTCCGGACCTTGCCCAACAAATTACCATTTTTTTCGAAATTTGGATAACTTCTTGCAAAGGAAAAAATTCAACTCCGATGGGGCAGTCCAAACCGCCTTCAAAGATTTTATTGATTCCCGTCCGAATGGTTTTTTTAGTAAAGGGATCGATGAACTACCTATGAGATGGCAAAAGTGCATAGATAGCAATGGTACATACTTTGATTAAATAAATATATTATAATAAAAAAAAATCGGCTTTATGTTCCTCCCATACTAAACGCCAATTTCATATGTAAGGACCTAATAAATAAAAAATTGTGTGGTATTTAATGTAGAAAATGCCTGGTAATTTATTATATGCAGTTGTCTTGTTTGTTTCATTATACTGCATTTTTCAAGATCTTTAAAATTATTTTAATCACAGAGGACTCGTTGAAAAAAAATGCCTTGCTCTTAAAGCACATAACCTACCTGCAGATGAAACATAAATAAACAATTCGTTTACCATATTGAAAAGCTATTTTGTTTTAATAATCAATTATAATTCAATAAATAGTGGTTTTATACAAAGTGTTTTTATTGATATAAATACTCGTAAATATATATAGAATTATTGTCGTATAGTAAATATAGAATACAGTTTAGTTCGCTAGTCCACTTCCAACTCAACCGCTATTCCGTTTTTCACGACTTTTATAAGCTTTTTAGTCGTTAGCGTTAGACTGTATAATATATTGTAATTTAATTTATTAATTTACTGACTGAGAGTGAAGCGTTATTATATTAAAAGTATTAATTTAGTATGCTGAAACGAAAGGTTCCCCTCTTAACCTAGCATATGAATCACCGCTACAGAATATCGTCTATGTCTATTTTATACAACAGTTGCCGGTCACACATCAACTCTTCAATTAAATTACTATTATGACTTATTACTTATACCATTACTGCCACTTGCGAACATGTCTCGGGATAGTAATTTACTAACCTGCTTCAAGTACCTCTCCTCATTACACCTAAATAAATCACTTTGAAGGATACGAGAAGTAGGAAAGTATAAAAAAATAAAATATATAGAGAGGTATCATTACTAGTTACAAAACCTATGTATGCTAACATTGCTTTATTTAATTTTGTGTTTTTACAAACCTTTGCCAGTCTGATTTTAGTATCCTTAACTTACGATATTTTCTTAAAATTGCGTTACTGATATCAGAGGACTTAAAAACTTTTTCCAGACATAAATATTTATGTAGGATATCTACAAATATATAATTCGTCGCTTACTCTAAATTTACCTTGATTTACCTAATTTTGGCAATTATAATAAAGTATTTTTCGCATACTTGGTATTTTTTTTAGTAAAGAACTATTTTAATAAAAATAAATAAACAAGAGATATTTTCTGCGAGTGGTCAGTTCGCTCGGCCACCCGGAAGCTTTGTATAAAATATATTATCATAATACAAACAGTGTTAAATTACGTAATAAACTAATTCGAGGTGACTGTCGCCGAAAAACATTGGAATTTACGTTTCAAAAGTTGAAGAATATAGTTGTGTAACTTATAAATAAAGTGCACAATGTTAGCTGCTAAGTTCATTTGGACCAGAACATAAATCCAATAAAATCCTACGTAAACCTACAAATTATTGTAAACGTCTGGTTATCTAAAGCAAATCGCTTAAAATTTTTGTGGTACTTTCTCATCTTGCCACACGATTGAAAATGAAAGTAATTTTTATAATGTAATATTATTATCTTTTTGTAACCCATTACATCAGCGCATTGATGAATTAAGTTTCATGCACAAATTGAGGAATGCATTTTCTTCGTTTTAAAAATATAGATGTATCTTCTTTTAACAGCTGCGAAATTTATGTATAATGTTTCATGAGAAAGGACTACATATGTCTCTAGCATAGTTCATTCAAATATACGGAAGGTTCCCAGAATTGCAACACATATACTACATTAAAAAATTTGTTAATATGTGAATGTTCTTACGATGAATTGGTGAACGTTGCATTGTATCGTATAAGAGACTTCCATTCACGTTTCTCATCTTCATC
Organism: Agrypnia vestita; assembly: GCA_016648135.1. Lineage (NCBI taxonomy): Eukaryota > Metazoa > Arthropoda > Insecta > Trichoptera > Phryganeidae > Agrypnia > Agrypnia vestita. The sequence goes on from JADDOH010000452.1 coordinate 58,119, forward strand.
TCTGTGAGACTTCTATAATTAATCTTAATTAGTTTAACACTTCTTCTTCTTCTTCTTCTGCTTCATCTAGGACTGCGTCCTGTCATTGCTCGGAGCCTGTTCCTGGGATACAGATGTCCAGCTATCTCGCCATCTTTTATGCGGTCTTCCTGGGAGTCTGGTACCAGACGGCAGCTTGTTCGCTGCTACGCTCACTACTCTCTCAGTACAAGCTCTCTCCACATGATCTCTCCAGTAACGTCTTCTAGATCTTCCCCATCGGACAATATCCTCGACGTCACAGGTCCTTCGTATTTCGGAATTCCTCACTCGGTCTCGGATTGTTAGTCCCGCAATGGGTCGGAGAGTCTTCATCTCAGTTATTCTTAGGAGATTTTTTGTTCTGGTAGTGTCAGCCCTTGTTTCGATACCGTACGTCATGATTGGGCGGACACAGGTCTTGTACATCTTCACTTTGCTCTCCTTGAGCATATGTTCGTTTCTCCAGACAGCATTTCTCAAGCATCCAGCAATAGTTGCGGCTTTGTTTGCTTGCTCTCTTACTTCTTCCTAGAGGTCGTTACTGCTGGATATCTCGACACCCAAGTACTTGAAGCTCGTTACTTGCTCTATTATTTTATCGTCAATTGCAAGCTCGCATGATATTGGCAGTTTCAATGTTACCATGCTCTTAGTCTTAGCTACGGAGATTTTCATGTTGAATCTTTGTGAAGATATATGGAATTTGTGCAGAAGTTTTTGAAGATCGTCTTCGGAGTTGGCTATTAATACCGCATCATCAGCATAGCTTATTATATCTATCTGTTTGTCTCCCATGTTGTAGCCTAGATTCATTGTTTTAACACTTTTATCAATTTCTTATGTTGAATTTATTTAGGAATTTTTTTGTCATATATCCATGAAATGTAAATTTATCGAATACTGATTTATTTATTAAGTTATACTTTTTTTCGCATTTCCGCAAGGGTAAAAAATTTATTGTTACGAATTTGCGCAATTCTAAAGGCGACCAATGATTGGTTATGGAATGAAAATTTAAACTGTTTATTGAATTACGATTTGTGCTGTGTAATCAAAATGCCAAAAAGGGGCTTCCCCTACAAATTTCTGTATTTCACATTTGCCGATGTTTGACTGCGTTTGACAGAATGTCATCAGTTTGGAAATGTCCGCTGGTAATTAATTCCAATTACTAAGGACTCAGAGCAAGTGATAATGCATATTTTTACATTAGTATAGTTTTTTCTTGTATTGTTTTAATACGTATTTTTTTTATTTGTGTCAAAGAAGTATAACTTCTAATGCATGTTGCACACATACCCACTTCTTTGATTTAGTCAGTAGATTTTAACACATATTGTTTGCTATTTGTAGGATGCTATAATCGTTACTGTAGGCAATTGGCTTTCTATATCTTTTTAGAAACACGACCTAAGTATGAAGGAATTCCTCTATATTGCGGAGAACCTTCCTTTAATGCATGAGTCTCTGAAGAATATAGAATTCGTTCGTTTCATTATTATATTACTATAAGGTTATTTGAACCTGTAGAAGGAAATACTCCTGGTTTTTGCTCTACTTTACACCGCAAGACTCGCGTTATTCACTTTCTATAGTCGTTAGTTAAACCCTTCAAAGTAATGAGGGCAAGTCCACCGCTTACGCAGGACCAATTTTATAAGCAAGAGGTCCTATATTAGTCCTTCTTATTCGCCGCCTGGTTGGTATTTTTTTAATGCTAAAAGCAACCGTGCGAAAACAAGTGGGTCGAACGGCTGCCATCCAAAATTTGTCCCCATTGTCCCGAGTAGGTATTCATTTCTTTATTAAACATAGATCAAAAAAAGATTTCAAAAACATAAGTTGAGAAAAAAAATTAAACACAATTAAGTGAAGAGTGAAGGTGAAGAGCAAAACAGTCCGGGGCAACTAAGGAAACTGGAAGAGAGCACTCCCTTACGGGATAAAAGGGGGGACAATGCACAATGAAAAACACGTGAATTACACGCACGCACCACGGCCGGCACATGCAACCCTTCAAAGTAGTAAAAAAATATTTGAATTGAGTTATGTGTAGTTTTTTTTTTCAACGAGAATATTGAGTAGAGCGACGCGATGTGGTTTTTAGTAAGCCACTCTTCGCCCACGCCTCGGTATGCTTGAATCCAGTAAGCGAGCGCTATCAGCTTGAATTAGCCGAGCACCATATAAAATATGGAAATAATTACTTTACATTTCATTTTGAGCCTAATTTATTTTTCTTCGTGGGCCGACACTTTTGGTAATTTGTATTAATTACTACAATTTTCGTTGGGCCCCAATATTCAATTTAATTCCGCTGTCAACGGAATGGAGCCATAAAAATAGATGTGATTTAAATTTATATTTCAGGGATTAATAAAAATTCCTCAAACAATCTCACTTGTTATGGAATTCCTGCTCATTTTATTATTCTATTTCAACAAATATATTTAAAGATAAAATTATTAATCTGACATATTATCACACGTGTCATTATTAAAATGTAATGGCATAATTAAAAATTAAATTTACTCCACCAGATTTGCAATTCATTCTTGATGATAAAACCAGTTTAAATTTCAGCATAAAAAAGCAAAATACTAATTTGTTTAACAAAAATATATATATATAATCTTCTTAATAATTCATCTTCCTATATGCTGTAGAATACCCTCCCAGCTTTTAAAATGAATTCTGAAAAATATCGATGCTTGCAAGACGTAAAATGCTAAAATTAAATTAAATTAAATAAAATATAAAAAAAAAATTGTAACTCGTCAAAAATGATGTATTTTTACATTAACGTTTGAATTTCAGCTTTACTTTAGTTATTAGTTTTTATGTCCTACCGGTAAATAAAAAAAAACACTGTATAAATAAATTTCTCTTCTATAAAGATTTTTTTAAATAAGCTGTAAATTTTTTATTTTTACTATATTTTATAGGAAACTAGCTACAACCCGGCAAAATGAAACAGCATTGGTTCGCGTCTTTGCTAAGCCTTAGTATATATTTATAGCATGTTTTTGACGCTCCACGGAGAGGCGGCCGTAGCAACATGCGTTGAACGGCCGGTTCGGGTTTGGTACCCCAAGGTTCAAGCCCCAACTCCAGTTGTTCGATTTCGTTTTTTTAGCTGTGACTTGGCGGATGGACGGACAGATGGACAGACAGACAATAACTTAAAACTTAATGTATATACATTTCTGCCGCGAGTTAAGGCTATGTTTAGTGTATTTATTTTATTTACATTTTACTTGCTACATTGTTACGTAGAGAATTATGTATTTTGACAATATGGCATTCGTTCCTCTGATTTTTTAGCACATGTCCGAGCCATCACATTTTTGATTTCTCTATATGTAAAAGTAGGGGATCCATGCCAAGTGTGTGCCTTATGTCGGCACTTCTCACTCTGTGTGACTCCCGCTACTCCCTTAGAAAACTCATATCGGCAGCCTGGATCCTTGCTCTGGTCAAACTTGTAACATTCCATGCGCCGATTCTATCCTCTAGGTATATCTATCCTTTTAACCCCGGAAACTAAAACCTCGGTAACCCCGGAAGGAACACGACCGGGAAACAACAACAAAAAATTATATGAAAAAAGTATGGGTCTGGATTGGTAAACTCATACGCATGCAACACAAGACAGGGGAATATGGAAGCACCTCGTTAAGTCTTTGGGCCTCCAACCCTACTAAGACAAGGGGATGAAGATAATAATGATGATCATAATATGGCTTCTTATTTTTGGATTTCAGAATAAGCTGTGCCAATTCGCCGTTCAAGTGTTGTTGCTGCTTCGAACAATTCTGCTTTATAATTAAGGTTTAATCTTATTACTATTAAACACGTTGTATGAGGTTATAAAATCAGATAATATTATCGAATTGACTACTTTATCGTGCTTCGCCACACACTAGGTGCCGTATCCTAGCTTCAATATTTAATGGACCAATGCATCTGCGAGCAGTAGCAAAGGTTCATAGTATCCATTTATGACGTGTGAGGTTATTCAAGCTAATAAAATGATGACCTTTCTGTTGAGCGGCATACTAACTGTATTGAATACAATTTCGACATATTTCAGGGATCTAACTAACGAATATATTTTATAAAGTAAACGCAACTAACAGTTTTCAATTTATTCATCAAATAATGTATACATTAAAAACATTTAATTGATTCTAATATATTCTCTCTCTGTACATTTATTTAATTCTGAATACACAAAGAGAACGTATAAATGCATATTAGAATATATAAGAAATAATAATAAACATAAAAACTCTTGTTAAAGTTGTAAGAGAATCCTGCTTTGGAAAACCCCTTCGGAAACAGATCAATATCAAAAGTGATATTATACAACGCAGTGATAGCTTTTCCTACAGGCATAACCATCGGCAGATTGGTGTCCTGTTTATTGGATTGTGAAAAGTCTATATTGACGCTGTCTTAAGTAATTACAAGGAACATGCAAACCAATCCACCGCATAATTTCAGGATTATCGATGGTACCGCAAAAGAATCAATAATAATCCGTAATGAACTACACTTTCTTTCTAATCTCTAAATTGATTAAATGAAGTTAAAGATTATTTAAATTAACTAACGAAGCTTTCAATGAAGATTACTTTTATATCAGATATATATTTATATGTACAAATAAATATCTTTAATATAAGATATAGTATAGTTATATTAATATAAGATACATAATATTCTTAACCATTGCTGTAATCGGAAGTAATGAAAAAGTTAAATAACGTTAACCATGTACATATAGATATAAAGTGTAGGGTTATACTAATTTAACTAACATTTTGTTATAATGTCAAGTCACTAAGTTAATGCTTTAAATATAAATAAAATTAAAAAATGTTTTAAAATGAATTATAATTTTAAAATACTTTTCTAGATTTCGTGTATCAAAAACGATGTTTCCTATAAACTTACAGGCTACATTTCCTATAAAATCTCGAATTCAGTACATTATAAATTAATAATCTTTGTTGACTGCTTTTGATATTGCTGCTTTTGCTTTTATAACCCACAATTGATTTCGATTTTTATGAAAATATTTAATTCATTTAAATTTAATAGAAGCTGTTGTCTCTTAAAATATGAATCTTATTATGTAAGTACACAGAGTTTTGTCTGTTTGGTATAACTAAATGGAACTCTAATATATAGTATCTGTAGGTGTTTATTTATCTAATAGTACTTAATGCCCATTGTTGGAAAATCAATTGTGATATTTTTCAAAATTTCTTTTATGTAAAAATATAAATCAAATATTTTTAGTCAGGCTACTTCGTGAAAATCAGCAAACTCTTGTAAATAATTATCAAAGTTAATCAATAATATATGATAAATTTATTTTGTATAATTTAATTTTTATTGTGTGTAAGTGGATTTTTTTAGTTCAAACCCAGAGATAACTAAATATAATACATTACCTAGAATATTTTAACAGTGGAGGAGCTTTCATGGGAAGTTCTTTAAATGTGGAGAAGCGAGTGTTGTGGGTATATTTTGACAGCAACATTCAATCTCTGCCTACCCCTGCAAGATAATGTGACAGTTAGTAGTGTTATAATATGGTACTTAGCGATTCAGAAGATTTGTGTCATTATTATTGTAAATATAAGTATTTTTAAAAGTGAAAATGGTACGTGCTAATGTTCTTTTACAGTGATGTATTTTTCTGAAAAAAATTAAATTTATAAGGTCGGTTCTTTTGGACATTAAAATGCAAATTATTGAATGTTGTAAAGAAATTTTCAGAAAAATGGTAAATATATATATAATGTCAAAACAGTACTATGATGTTGTATCTGAATTAAAATGCTTAAATACCAAAGAGATAAATAAATACTCAAAAATGTCATCAAACGGGTTTCACATCTGACCACGCATTTATCTACGTAAAAGTTACGATGAGATAGTCATCAATCGAGGATTTGTGGATTGGTAATATTTCGTGCATTAATCAATCCGATATTATAAACAAAAGTCACTTAAATCTGGCAGTTAAAGTATTATATCGGGGATAATAACCGTAAACAAATAATTTTTCTTATTTTGCAATACGTAACATTTTAAACCTAACGTAACCCACATATTTCTACTGAAAGTGTTCTTTATTTTATACCAATATAATGTAATGACCCGATAGAATTTATTCAAAACTAAATAATTTATCGGTCTCCTCATAATCCCTAATAATCATGTTACCTTCAGAAAACGTTTTTATTAATCTTTTTAGTATTTGAAATTTTTGACAATGAATTATAAATAACCTAGCGGTTTTATTATTCAATACCGACCGGTTTTAGAGAGATCACTTCTTTGTTGAACTAAAATAAATGCGAAGCCTGTTGGTATAAAAAAATAAAACACCTATTCATTAAGAACATTATATCTTAAAACTATATATCGCGCAACTTCATAAACTTATTATTATTTTACGAATAAAATTTAAATATACATATAATGAAATCACATTTATAAACTACTACCTACGTTATATTTTTAACTGTGTATTTTTTATAATTTTCAAAATATAAAATTTTAGATATCGAAGGCATAGTCAGGTTTTGGTGATTTTCTGTTTTAAATAAGAAAATTAATGTATTATTTTTCTCTGAATACTGATCTAATGCTAGAACAAGTTTTGCCAATATCTCTTACCGTTGAGGCAGCATTTGTAAAAAACGCATCTCTCGATCATTTTTTCGTCGACTTTATTTGTTAAATAGGTAACCATGAAAAGCCCTTTTATTTAAACGGTATAATTTATGGCCTTTATCCATCCTTAAAGTCCATTCTAAATATTGATGAAAGAATTTTTGAAATCGGATGAATAGTTTCGAAGATTACCTCATACATCCAAACTTACAAACTTTACCTTCTTATTATTAGTACCTTACTATAGATTTCGAAAAATTAAATTTATTTCCCCTGTTAATGCTTAACCCGATTGACGCGACCCCTGATAATCGGGAATCTACCACACTATGGATTAATTACCACAACTATTGTTGAGAGCCGTTAAATGATTGTTAAATGACGAAATGATTGTTTCCTTTAACCTTTTATAATTTATATAAGTACTTTAAAGCCGCCTTCAATTTTAGTATCGATCGGTTAATGAAGACAGATGTATTGATTGTTATTATTGTTGGAATACTAATTAAATAATTGGTACAGCGAGATGAATGTGATTGGAGGTATTAGCAAAGATCCTCTGAAACGGGGCTGGCTCCTCCCACTGGAGTCGTGCGCTGGCGTCCCCTGCGGCCGTCTATCAAGATGCAAGACGCAATAATTGAAATAAATATGTAGGTACCGACTTGTTAAGTCGCCGCTATAATGAGCTTCGCCATTACTTTTAAGCACTTCTTCTCAATAATGTTGTAAACTTTCACGCTAGCCTATCTTTTTTGTCAACAAGTAATCAAAATATCAAAAAAAATTTGATGACAAGCTTTTAATATGGGGTAACAGTTTCACTGCGAGAAGCTGAAGGAATGGCACCTAAGTAAGACAGGCTAATTACAGAAAATACTGCCTATATTGCGCATCAACATTTTTTAAACCCGTGGCATAATTATGTTGAATATCCTTTTTGTCAAACCGATTTTTTCTAAACCAAAGTTATCCTGAGATATTACAAATCTAAATTCAACATGACCCCAATTCATCGAATTTGATATTTAGTTCCGACGCCTAATGTCAAAGATGGAAATTGAAATACATATTTGAAATCGGAACATTTTTTCATATTAATATTAGCTAGCTTTAATATTCAATAATAATGGAAAATTATTAATTTTAATCGAAATAATTACGAAATCACGTAGAAAATGATTTAATAATGTATGATCATCCACTTTACGTAAATGTTGAAAGTTTCAGAACTCTAGCTAGTCGGGAAGTTTGAGAAAAATCAATTATTGTTTGTTGATCAAAAATCAATTGTTGCCACAGCAACAAACAGGCAAAGAGAGCTAATTAAAAGCATGTAATAAATGCAAGTAAAAATAATGTTATGCACGCATAACCTAGAACTGGATATACAAATGAAATTAGTTTTCAACAAATTCAAATACGTACTTGAATGGAATATTTGTTGATTTAGTAGGAAGAAATATGTATAATCTTTATCTTTGCCCCTTCCCGTTAGAGGGGGTCGGTTCTCCTCATCATTCCAGAGCCAAGGCGGCCTGTCTTGGGTTGTCGGATCAGGTAGTTGGGTTGTTTGTGTAAGTTTTGCCATGCTGGTCTTCTTCTTTTTTTGTTTCCGGAAGAGTTCACGGGGTTGACAAAATTCAACCACAGTAGGCATTAGCTAAATCATACGTGGAACGAGATTTAAAAAATAGCACATATACAACTGAAAAAAAAATTATGGACGTAGTGGTCAATCATTGGTGGAATTGGTGAACGTTACATTGTGTAAAGTGATAACTTAAGCTAGCCATAGTAGCCTTATAAATATCCAAAGATTTTCATTTAGATAGCTTCGTCTCTGTGAGACATCTATAATATATCTTGATTAATGGTGATCGCTCTGGGATTCCAGTGCTGCGCTCATTACATACTAAACATGTTCTGGATTGCTATGATGTTTATATTTGCCAATTCCGGAAAAGAGGCGGCCAGTTGGTCTCCCTATAAGCTCGAATAATCAGTTACAAAACTGTGTACCTAAGTATGAAGACAGATAAGGTCTTAATTGGTCAACACGTACCGCAGGAAGCAACATAATAGACTAAGAGTATGCTATGCTTGTATGTGCCAGGGCATGCTTGGCTACAATAGTTTAGAGACTAGAGGGAATGTGTATTTGATTACACATTTTTATTGATTATTGTGCGGTACGATCGATACGATCGATTATGCAGAGCATTGGTTTGTATGTTCCTGATAATAACCTTAGACATCTCAGCATAAATTTTTTCACATTCCAATATACAGGACCAACCTGCCGATGGTTATGCCTGTTGGAAGAGCTACAGCTATGCTGAACAAAATCGCTTTGGATATTGATATATTCCATGTGCTGAAGGGGTTTTCAGAAGCAGGATTCTCCTACAACTTTGACCAAATTCTTATTTTTATTTTTGTTTTGTTGACCAGATTGATGTGTTATTTTTAATTGTTATATATAATTATATCTTCATAATACGTTTATATTGAATTTAAGTTTGTAATGTACATATTACTGAATAAATAAATTGAATTGAATTGAAAAAAAAACAGCCAGCGACCACCAGACTTGCGTTATAGTATCAAACTTGAAATATTTTCTCTACATGTACACTATAGTAGGTTTGGATATTATGGAATTTGAGTAAGGGGTATTTTGACAGATAACAGGTACAAAAAATGTGCAAGTAAATCGTTAATATAATCATAATAATCATAAATATTTATCAATAAGTTATTATAATTATAATAATCGTAAATGACTCATTTCTCTAAAAATGTTTCACAATGAAATACAAGCAATAATAGTGTCACCTGACCTCTTTATGTACTTGGTTCCCAGCGTAGCCAGTATTTACCCTCATAAATGGCGGTAATCCGAGATTTATGAGAGCAATCGACCGCCGCTTTCTTTACAATTTCATGTTTTGTATAACCCTGACCTTGATCGTGCGCGTTGTATTGTTTTATGAGAAGTCATTGGTCACGCAAGCTGTCGCCAGTCGTGTTCTGGTTATAGCAACTCGAGTTAATAGACTGCTTACGGACTCACGAAACAAACATAAATTCTTGCCTATTAACTGAAACTAACTGATTATTAAGTGTTCGATATTATATTTATTTTAAACTACTTAAATTTATTTGTTTGATGGAATAAAGAATGAATATGTTAGGAAAGAATTTAAAGCACAGAGAAGAGGGATCTTCTACACACCCAGGGCCATTCTATGAGCAATAGCTCCCATATTGGCCCTCTTTCGTCACCCATGTTCATATTTTTTAATGCTAAAGTGGCCCCGCTGACACTCATGGGAATGCAAACGGGACGGGGAGGCGTCCACACAAAACCTCTGGAACATACTTATTATCCATTAAGTGGGAATTTTTTCATCTTCTGCCCCTTATCCTATTGGGTCGGAATCCCTGCAGCGCATTAAAGGTTCCTTGGGCTTCGCTCATCATGTCAGCCCAATTTATTGCAATTGCAACCTCGCTTCGCAGCAGTCCTCCAACTGTTTCCGCCAGCTCCTCCTAGGACGGCCCCTTGGTCTTCTGCCTTCTGGTCTTGCATGGTATATTCGCTTTGGTAGTCTATCTGCCGTCATTCGCAAGATATGTCCCAACCATCGTAACTGTGATTTCTCGAAAAACGGGTTTAATTCGAGACATTCTCTTATTTGAGTATTTCTGATTCTTCCCTTCTGGAAACTCCTACTTTTCCTCGTAGAAATCCCGTATTGGCTTGTAGTCTTGAGCAGGTTCTTTCGATTCAGTGCTTGTGGCCGTACACTAGGGTTGGCCTAAAAATTGTTTTGTATACTTTGCAAAACAGTTTTCAACTTTGAAAAAAGTACGGACTCTCTGAATATCACTATTTCGTCTCGCAGTTCGTGGTGTAAGGCCGTGATCTATGTTCACGATGTAAGCGGCAGACTCTAAATATATTTTTTATTATGATAAAGCAAAACCGGCGTCATTCCTTTGGCGCACCCCCATCCGCGTTCCGTTCGACGCACGACTACAGCGTTTTGATTGTGAAGCCGCCTTTAGTAAGCGATGAAAATCCGAAAAAAGAAAAGTAGGTGCCCATTATTAATACGTGCGTTATTCGCAGCTCGCGGTAGGTACCGTTACCAGATGTTGAAGCTGCGTTTGTTTATACTTTGTACGTTCGGAGCATATTTACGTTTCTTCTCGGGCATTATTCACTCTCCCGACTCCCACTGCAGACTGCACTGTTAATTATTAACATATTATAATGAAAACACAAAGTAGGCGGTGCAGACAATCAACATGTCTCTATGTGTGATTCAATTAATTGCTTGTTCATAGTTTTATGATTGCGAGCATTGCTCAGTCGTTATATGGGAGGTCTCTCAGTTTCTACTTCTACGCGTGGAGTAAATCACGTGTATAAATTTAGATACTTTTTACACAAATTGTTTCTATTAAATAATTATTCTTTATTGTGATTTTAAATAGTAAGATTTTACCCAAGACAAATTATTATATTTTCATTTTATTTATTTAATAAAATACAATTATGTACGTAATTTTTATTGAACTTTACCCGTTTAACTATAAAAAACTCTGTAATTCTTAAGAAAATTAAAATAATAATTTAATAATATTATCAACTAATCGGTTTTCAACGTTCAATATATAAATAATTTGTAAAATGCACCAGTACGTGGTATAATGGTTTACACATCTCTCGAATCCACGTTTAAAATTTTATATTATTTAATTTCGTATTTAATTATTTTCACCCCTTACTCAACGTTTCCTCAAGACAAGAGGGTCTCTTCACGTTAAACCAAAAGGCTGATCAAGCTAAAACTATAAATTTCTATTTCATATTTAAATATTTATTATAAAATTAAGTACTTTATTTTATTTTATAAAAATATATTAACCATAAACATTAATTTTTAATCATATTTATTAATTAAAGTTGTTGTTTAATTTTTTTTTCTACAATACACATAATTGAAAATTTAACAGTGGTGAAAATAAGTAGCCAAAGAACTTACAAACGGTATCAATATATAAAAAAGAAAATGCTTTTTTTATAAAAAATGTGAAATCAAACCTCGAAAAAAGTCTTAGAATATATAAATCTATATTATAATTTTTTACAATTTTGTTTATTACAATCGTTCTTTACGAAGAATTCAAACCTTATACACCTTATCCAGGTCTATCTTTTTATTTTGATAAGATTTAATTAACATTTAATTATCTAAATGCTCAATATTTTGTTTGTGTTTGTGTTGTATGTTGAGTGTTTTAGATTTGATGGCGTTCAGTTAATAATTCCGCGCTTGACGCTTGAAATATTCCACGAATATCGCAGAGAACCGAAATTTCCTTGAGTTCTTCGTATTTCAGAGCAAACATTATAGTTTCTTTGAGATACAATTTCTAAAACGGTTGTGAGGAACTCGATGAAAACTTAACATTACTTACCGAAAACAAAACTTACCGAAAAAAAAAAACCGAAAAAGCCTGATGATTTTTGAAAACTGCTGCGCGGCCGCTTAGAGAAACGTTACCCCTTATCCTAGGAGGATCAGAGATCCAAAAGACGCTTTCGTCTTCCCCTGTTTTGCATCGCTTCAACAAACATGACCCAATATGTCTTCATAAAGACTTGTCGCTGTTAATGCCATTTAAGTCTGGGATTACTAGCTAATCACTTTCTCTACAATTTTAATGTTTTGTAAGGCTTGTCCAGATAAGATATTTGTAAATATTAAGTGGGTGCCGCACGCCGGACATTTTTCTCTTTGTCCATTACAGTAATAAATTTATTTAATGTAATAATATTGTGATACAACTTACATTCATAAAAGTGTATAACACCCTTGACACAAAACTTTTAATTACCTTCTCTACTTACACTCTGTCATATTTCCATTATAACAACGTCGGGTAAGGCATAAAATAAACGGGACGTTCGCATAATATTTCTATGGGAAAGTCAAGATGTCTCAAACGTCAAAATTGACAAAGCAACAATGTTATGCAATAGTATTCAAGACATGATTGTTACATTATAATGATATCTTGAGTATAGCCCCGAATGTGTTACTAGTGCAATGTTATCAATAGAAAATAATTAATTAATATTTTTGGTTGTATTTGTTGCTCATTGTATTGGCTCAACTTACAATTGATAAGCTGTGTGTCTTTCGAATATATAAAAACAAGTATCGGAAAAATAATTATAATTTTTTTGTATTGTCACGTGTCCTGGCTACGGAAGGAATGTATGAAAACACTGGAAATTAATTAGCGATTAATTAATTAATTAATCAATTAACTATTCAATGTACAGAGTCATTTAACACGAACGCTGTTCTTAAATTTTGTTAACTTAACGCTGTTCTTTAAATTACACTATTTTGCAGTATATCACTCGTAAATGAACACTTTATTATCGCTGGGTAACACGTATTTAACATTCACTTGAACATTCCATCCAATTCTCGCTCGTAGTGTTTATCGCATTTATTTTCAACGTCAGTTAGGTACTTCGCTCGATTACTCGCTTTATTAATCTCTTCGATTACCTCATGTATGGCCACGCTGGGCGTCGTCTCGCGCACACTTTGCGGCCGATTTCGCACTGAACAAATTGTCAAACACGACAACAACTTCTCTGTTGCGGCCTAGTTCCGCGCCATTTATACCTGCAAACGCTGTTTTATATTTTGATAAAACATCGTTTTCTTCTGAACTACCTAGATTATTCTAGTATTTAGGAGAAGGTTTTCGGCTGTTCCAGTCATTTGTAGACGTTGTAGATTTCTATAGACCGTTCTCGATGTTTTCATAATGATTTTCTAAATGAGATGTTACTAGGGGTTCAGACAGTGCGTACATTATTTTTAGCATCTCGTTACAGTATTTTATAAATTTCCCTACCGAGTTATGTAAACACCTTTTTACAAATCGTTTTAATAATCGATCAGAATAATCCGACCAACTAGAGTTATGATAATATTTCAGTCGACTCTCTTAAAAGTATTTCACAATTCGGTTTGATTGAGCCTTGTCCCAGTGACATATCGCACTAAAGATAAATTAACATTACAGCTTTCTTCTCATATGTCATTGTAGCTTTATTAGAGCTAATCTCCTTTGTCAACTGACACCGACAAATGATATATTATTCTTATTTCTCCGGTTACGAATTTTGCGCTGCAGCCATTTAAATCCTCAGCTGATTGGTGCAGGCGCACGAACACAAATGGAAGAGGTCATAGGTTTATTATATAAATGCCTTTTCTTTGAAATGTGTACGTGAGTGGCCTCCAAAATAGAAGAGCACGGAAGAAAACAAAACTCCGCTTACGTAAACTTATTATTGGTACCAAAGGGATTGCCCTCTTATTTTCACATTGTTTCACAGTCAAATACCTTAGTTATAGGTACAATCAAATCAATAAAAGATACACAGGACCCTTTATAAATATTTTATTAACATCTCACATCAGATCATTGACTGATTTGACAGTCACATTGTGGTGCAACATTTTTATTGAAAATATATTTATTTATTTATTAAACTTTATACCGCTCACACAATATTTGAGTTATTTAACATTATTTCGGTTTCGAGAGAAGCAGTCCTTACGAATAATATCACAATCTAAAACATTCCTCAACTTGTTTCCGTTAAAGACCAAAAAACCCTCCTACGCGGCTTTCTGCCCTACCTGAATAGATTGACAAAATATTGCATTTAAGTTAGTTATTAATTATAACTGATAATAAAGGGAAGTGTTTGTCTCGAATTCATGTTCTTCTTCTTCTTCTTTTTCGGCCTTCATCAGTCAACTGCTGGATATAGGCTCTTCCATACCCTTCCATCGAATTCATATTACTGATAAACAACTCGTATCACTGATAAGTATCTTACAAAACTTACGTGTTTAAAGTTTTAAGTTTAAAAGTTTTAAGCTAAAAGTTTTAAGTACAAAGTGAAAAGAAATAATTAATTGTCTCATTCTAGTGATACTGTTTTGCATTTAAAAAATATTTAATAGATGTTTTGTTTTTGAAATTATCGCACATTTATAAAATACTAAAAGTCTAGCAGTTGCGTACTGCTAGGCCCTGCGAGCAGCTGTATGCATTGGCTATCGGCTATACTGTCTGGCCGCTGCGCAGCCGATAGTGACCGCTACGCGGATATTAGTGTTTAACGTTCGCCCATTGCGTGCTGCTTTTCATAGGTTTGGATATTTTTTGAAACTGGTATTGGAAAAAGCACACACTGCAAACTGCATGTTTAAGCAATCTTTATATTGTTGATACGTCACCGCATATGCGTTTGAATTTGACACATTTCCAACCAAAGTATATTCAAACCTAAAACTTAAAATTGAAATAAAATCGACATAAAAAAAAAAAAAAAAATCGATGTGCCTCGCTTTATAGTGATTCGAATATTAAATAATATTTCTAAACATTAAATAATATCTAAACGTATTTTTAAATAATCTGTACACCTCGTTTCTTAAAAAAAAACACACGATTTGTTTAAGTTTTGGTGCTGGCATTGGAAAAAACGCATTACTCGCTGTTTATTTAGCGCAATCATAATATAGATAATTGATGTTGAATTAACATATCCTTGTTTAAATTGTTTATGAAAACACTTATAATTTTATTAATATTTAGTTAATCTTTGGCCTCATTCAAAAGTCATTAAAATGTTTGTTCTGAATATATAAATCAAATTTTAATTAAATCCAAGTTTTCGTACATTTGCCAATTTAATTTAATTGGCAGTATATCATGTTTTATTGTTGTTTTATAACCCTGTGAGCGTGGTAAGCCATTTAACGTTCACAATAATCCCTTTATTTCAGGTCAGTGTTAACATGATATGAAATATTAGCTAATACTAGTTCTACGGAAAATGTTTGGGGCATTTTTAAACTATTGAAGGCTACAGTGAATATTGACAAAAAATAATTATGGTTTACTTTAAAAGAATCGGAGGAAAATATTGCAGCGAGACTGTGTACCTACTGAACGCTGATATTAATACAACGGTGTCACGCAACGGCGGTCAGTCATCCTTAACCGAATATTACGCACGCAACACAGAGTCAGTGAGGCGTAACCGCATTCTCTTTCTTGAATTCTACGACATTCCGTGATGTCCTTAAATGCTTCATGGAAAAGCCTAGAACTTTCTACAGGATTTTTGTTACCATTAGAACATACGTTTTGAAGGGATTTAGCTATAAAAGGAGTCACGCAACGCGGGCTTTAGCAATTCAGCTCGTAACGATTACAAGGCGATATCTAAGCGATATAAATAGCGTTAATTAGTGCGAATTAAGGAACAAGTCAATAATAAATGTGCGAAATATTCTGAAGACATTTAGCGACTGTAAAACTACGACTTTCTTTCCTAATAAATTAATCTAAATGAATAATTTCCAGTGTTTTCGTTTACCTCCCAAGGCCACGTCCCGTGACAATGTGTTTGAAGAGTAACATTTTGTTTGCAATATTAGTATAATAATGGCGTCTTCTGTAGGTTTAAGAGACTCTCTAAAAATAAACAAAGATTTTTCCCAAAACTCTGTAACCTCTCAAAAACGGAGGTTTTAAGCTTGAAGAGTATTATGAATCCCAAACTCGAAATATGAAGACCAAATAAAACAGCAGAATGGTTACGGGGTTCTTCAATATATTCACAGACATAAATGTGTCGACCGACCCTAACAAGACCATATGCTGACTGCACGCCAACTAAAAGAATAGACAGCGGAGAGAATTCGTGCTCTTTCTTTTTATAGAAGCGCCACCTTACACTCCCGTTAAGTTGGCATGCCTGAATACACCACAAGGAGGTTTTATCCTCGAGTAGTCTTTCTTCACCATGCACTGATAAAACTACAATAAGACATAATTCGAATTATTACGTTAGGTATGGGATGGGATGAAATAATAATGGAAAGATGTATGAAAGTAGGTGGGACAAAAGTGGTGTGCCAGAACTGAAGAATGTGTCGTTCTATCCTCATTGCTACCCCTACAGGGAAACGGCATTGGTTGGTTAGCTAGTTAATAAATAAGTACTCGTGGGATTTCATACATCAGATAATAAAAGTATTTCTTCAAGGGTTTATTTTATCGAGGATAGATTTTTATCATAGCTGACGTTTTGTGCCAAATTTCTATGGCCATTATTAGGTAAACAAGCAGAGGCATTAATGTATTCACTGCAGTACTGATTTTGAAGACTATGTACATATTTAAAACTTATACTGATTCAAAACTAATACTGATTTTATGACAAAGTATAAAAATTGGTTTCCCCTTGTATCTATTATTTTCATAACATTATCGCTCATATCCCCGAAGACTTTATTTGATTATCCACTTTATTTAATTATCCCCAAAGGCTTTATTTGATTATTCACTACCATCATTAACACGTTTGCAATTGAGGTTTTGTTATGTTAGTAGCATAGTTATTTATAATCATGATTACTGTTTTAGAACCTAACGTTACTTTTCGTATTTTGAGATTAGGAAATAGATGCTTATCTTTGGTATATTTGGAATGAGAACGTCGTGCAATACGTACAAATGCTAAAAATATTTTTTTTTTCATATAGATAATAGACAGGCCAATAATAACCTTGATAGATAAACCTAGAGTGACATTAAAGTACAAAGTAAAAATGTTTTACGACAATTAGGAAACACCATGTTCCCATGGTCGAGAAATTAAAAAACTAGAAAATTATATTGTATTATAATACAAGTTATACAAGATATAATATTAATAGTTTCGTAAGTTATGTCGGATTTTAAGGAATTATTGTAATAAAATTCGCCGTTTCAAGCTCTTCTTCACTTATTCGTTCTGATTTCGGTAAAATATATATTTTTTAATGATTATGCCTTCAGAAAAATCTGGTCTGGTTGTTTAATCAAAGGCCTGGTATTGTAAAAAATAAATAAAAAGGAAATATTTCTGACAGCGGTGGGATTCGAACCCACGCCCTTTCGGACTGGTGCCTAAAACCAGCGCCTTAGACCGCTCGGCCACGCTGCCCGTAGCGAGAGGCGCCCAAGTATATGATCCATTGCCGAGCCATTTTCCTATTTACTTGTCTTTATCCAAGCCGAATTTCCATGTGAATGATGACAAATTCATGTGACATCAACAATCAAACAACGTCAGGACTCGTTCTTCTACAGAGCGTCATCGCACTTTAACACATTCTTCAGTGAACTCGACATTTTCAATACGACAACCACTAAGATCAAATCACTCATGAAACACATCGAGTAACCCTTTATGGCCTTCCTTTTATCACACGGATTTTATTCTTTATCTCATTTTCCCTTCACTCCACCACCCTTCCTGCTCTGAAAATCTATTTCCGTTTTCCCTCCTGTAACTCAGGAAATAAATTTACCGTATTTCCATCATGTATTAATGTATTTTTAGATATTTTTTAAACTCTTCCGTTGATCTTTTTACTGCATTTGGTACATATATGTCTCCTTATTATGTTATGTACAATACATAGGTAAATCGAGTGAATTCATATAATTGGCTCAATATTCTTATTAGGTATATCATATGTGGGATATAAAAGCAAAGGCAACAATATCCAAATAATTAAAGAATTTTTTGAAAATGCGGTCACCGAAGATTTAAAATAATAAATTTAAAATACACCAAATTCTAGATTTTATGTATCTGTCCCTTCCAAAATCTTGTTTCATATAAATTTATAGGCTATGTTTCCTGTAAAATCTCGAATTCAGAACATTATAAATTAGTAATCCTCGATGACTACTTTATAATGTTGTTTGGTTTTATACCCCACATATGTTACATTTCTTAGTATCAACAATAAACTGTTTGATTTCAAAATAAAATAAAATAACGTTTATTTAAATGTCTGATGTTCCTACATTTAAACTTTAGATTATTTAAATTAAATTTCAAATTATTGGGTAAGTTCAGGAATGTTGGTTTACAGTAAGTACTAAAGAGCAAAAAGATATCGCAGCACTTCAGCACTCGTGTCTACGATCAGTGTACACTGACCATTGAAATGTATTTCGAAACTTAACGACAGTCGAAGGGTAGAGTTATATCCATATATTTTTATTTTAATTTCTATTTCATTTTTTTTAGGGAAAATTAACAGCATACTTACATATTAACAAATATAAAATAATGGATTTTAAAATAAGCCAATTACAAATTTTCCACTGAATATAGTAATTTATCGAACATAGTTTTATTTATGAGAATATAGTTTATTAGAATATGTTCTATAATATATAGTATTAAAGTAACCTGCCGTACACCCATGAAAAATCGCGGGAAATAATAATTATTAGTAACGATTCTTGCGTGACCGCGCAACATGAGCCGCGCGCTAATTGCATGTCACACTCTAATTATTATATGTCGTCATTCTTGCAAGTTGCGAACAGACAATTAAATAATTATATTTAGATTTAGTAGCTTGTTAGTATAGTAGTGGTCATGACGCTCGCCTAGGTGGTCGTTGGTTCGAGCCCCATTCCAGGACATCAGCAAATAGTAAGAATATTAATGCGACACGTATTCCATGTTCGCATCTCAATTTTTTTTAATGAAAAAAAGATGTTATAAAAAAAAGTTTAAAGATGATACGAGAGTAACCACTCCTTTAACAGTTTCAGAAAAGTATGGGAATTCTTTCAACTGTCCATACTGACTTACATACATAGGTACAGAGAACAAACAAAGTATCAAAACTGGCAACTTCTATAAAACAAATTGTATCAAAACTGGCAACTTCGCAATGAGCCATAGGAAGAGCAATACTACGATACTATAATACAAAAATCAATATTACGACATTGTGTGATCGGCCGCGAAACTAAAATGGGATGTAACGTGGACAGACAGGCATATTTTTCACTTTTGATCAAGTTTACTTAATTAATTTGTATTTTACATAAATTAATGAAATAAAACAATTCTTGAAAACAAGCGGTCAAAGTTTAAAGGAGGGTTAAACCAGTCTTGAATCCGTAAGTGGCTATTGGACTCCGTATAATAAAGCTGCACATTAAAACAATCGTGTATTTCTCATTGGTTAATAAATATTCATTGTCGCTGAAGTAATTCAACCAATAGCGAGTGTTTATTAGAAGAATGCGCGGTGTATCGATCAGGTGATTTATTCGCATTCCATCGAGGTTGTACTTACTCGGCTCGACATAAACTTTAACGTGCCTACTACCTACGTGGCGCTACCTTAAGACCTTCTAGCATATCACGCTACTTATTGTCTATTATAATATTCTCATTAATTTTTAATCGCACGAATGCAATATGGTGTAATGCAGTCGCGTAATGTCACCATACGATTGTATTATTTAAGTGTCATAACCTTTCGATGCTGATTGCGGAGGAGGATATGATATATATCACATAATTTCTTATAACATGAAGCATTGAGTGACAGGGTTACCAGTGACAATATGATGATAAGGAAAAAGAAATCCTTAAAACAATAAAAACTCGGAAATCGCAACACTTTGACCACATCCTGGCTGAAAATCTAAGTCTACGTCTACATACAGTACAATTATTTAGAATTGTACCAAACATAATAACAATCATAATCAAACATCACATCGGAAAGTATAGATTATATGAAAGTGTGGATTATATAAAGTCTTTTTGGGTGTCCATTCCTCTCGGAAACTCCAAAATCCTTCACCGTTTTCGCTTTCACCTCAAACAAAATAATACAGTATAAAGATATTTAAATTAAATTATCCATTTAAATGGATAATTAACTTAATCCTGTATTATTTTGCCTTAAAAAGACGTTACCGCGTGCGGTGTACCTATACATAATGTACCCGGGCTAGGCATTCGGCTTTTCCTCTTAGATGGCAGGTCCAAATCCCTAGTTGCCAGTTTTAAATTTTTAAAATATTATTTATTAAGCCAAGACACACACCACTTTATTTGTGTTTACCATCGAGCTGGCAGCATCGCAATTGTGTCGCACCATCTGTGGAATGCTATATAAGATTTTTAAATCAATTTTAACCTTGAAACTGATTTAAGGTTAAGCTAAAAAGGCTATTTATATATTTTTAAAAAAAAATTATAGAGATTCAATAAATAAGCAATATCAAATCCTTTCGTTTGCCGTTCGCCGCGATAACTTTGGAATAATATTATTACTTGGTGATTCAACTAAGGAACCTTTTTATGCGAGGATAATAAATACTCCTGCTGGGTTTGTGGATGTTATCTGAAGCTGAAGTCATTCATTTTGAATGAATCCGCCACCAGGGAGCGAAGAGCGTGTCGCATAACTTAATCATAATTATGTTTATCTTAATGTCTCTGGTACAAAGCGGCTCAAATTTGAAGTTATGTTTAAAAATATACACGAACATCACATTTTTTAAACTAGTGCTTAAATACTCGTGTGCGTCTGAGACACGGATATTAAAAAGAATTAACCTGTCGCTGGATGTTTTTGAGAGGAAAATTCTGAGGCATATCTTTGGGCCCGTTATAAAAAATATATTTTAACACAAGCACTGTTATAATAAGCTATGTACCAGGTATAATGAGATTAGCGTCACGAAAGTCCCTGCTGAATACGAAACCATTAGAGCGAAGGAGCTTAGAAAGGCCAAAACTAAGATGGAGTGATAGTGTATTCAAAGATATAACTACCACGGAGATCCAATCCTGCATAGAGCTGATGCAAGACCGAGATCAGTGGAGGAAGACTCTTGAGGAAGCCAAGAAAGGAAGACCAGACAGCAGTCACCGAAGTCATTGCTGAACGTAAGAGCTACGGAGTACAAGAGCTTGAAATACCAAAACTAGATTGAAGCGACAATATTATCGATGTTGTATGTATCTTAGAAATCCAGGACTGAAAAAATAACTCGTAATAGGGGTAAGCAAACGGCAATCCACCACTTCCCCGGAAGAATTCATTATTTAATTAATATGCGCGAACATACATATACTTTTTTTACATATATTATTTTTACTTTCGCTACTGCTTTTGTATTCAATAATATCTATTTGTTTTTACTATTCATATTTTATATTTATATAACAATTAATATATTTATTTTATAGTTACATGTTTGTTTTATATTTATAGTATTTTGTTCTTACTATGTTATAAGCTGCTCGTCTCGGCACGGCTTCTTTCTGGTGAGATGATTGGCTCTTTTTCTAACCAACATGTATTAAGTTCAAGATAAATAAATAAATAGATATATAAAGAAATTGCTTCCGCGCCCACCTTATTCGGTTAGTATTTTTTAATGTTGCATGGCAATCATACTAGGCCGCAGTACAGCACAGTAGCAATACAGCACGTAATCAGCCAGCGATTAATGAAAAAAATTCTCGGGACCATTAAGTGCTGAAAATAGTTCCATATCGAGCTTTGCAAATAAACTAGAAATGAAAAAAGGTAATGAATCTCGAAGACGAATCATTTAGACTTCACAGTAAAAGTGAACGTTTAATCACAGTTGCCTCATCTCTGGATATGACTATCATCTTTAGATAATCTCCAGATCGCAGCGCTTTGCACAGTTTCCGCTACCCAGATAGTACAATTACGTAGTTAGGTACGTACGTCCGATTGCTGTGTTCGAATGAACCGGAAACAGATGATCGTTAGGAACTCTCGGAAGAATACACTCCAACTAGCAAAACAGAGAAAAAAAAGTGAAAAGCTTTTAATATTAAAATGAAATATACATTCTCTTTCTCTAAAAGAGTAGCGATTTTCATACATACTCTTATCCCATCAATATTCTTATCATATTTTTATTATTCTTATAATGGTGTAAAGTAAACGGTGATAGAAAGTAAAGAAAGAAGATGTTAGGAAAGAATGTAAAGCTGATCTTAGCATAGTCAATAGAATAAAAAAAGTGTCGCTCAGATGGTTTGGGCATGTTGAGCGAATGAATGAGGAAAGAATGATAAGAATTATGACGCAAGTGTTGACGGCACCAAAATCAGAGGACGATCGCGGAAGATGTGGCATGACCAGATTAACCAAAAAACTGAAGGACGATCCTGTTGAGAGATTCAACAATCGTCGTTCTAGCCTGTATGCGAAGATGTATGAATGTGGATGAGGCGAGAGTTATGTGCGGGGAAACGTGATGGTAAGTAAGTAAGTGAGTAATTTGTGTAAAGTGATCACTCAAGCCAGCCAACACAGATCGTAATCCCTGTGGATATCCAATAAAGAGTTCCATATATGCTTTCCCATATGTAAATAGCTTCATCTCTGTGAGACATCGATAATTTATCTAAATTAATATTCTTATTACTTTCAATGTACGATAAACAATTGTAATTTGAAAACAGGATATAGAAAATTAGAAACTAGGGTCGGGTCTCAAACCCACAATCCGGGAGACGAAGATTGGAAATCTAATTTATTGCACACTCGTACGACGTAAGGGAACGCGCAGTATTTTATTTGTTTTGGATTCTAGCAACAAGCAACAAAGTATTTTTAAATAAACAAGGTTGAAGTTAGCCTTCAAAAATGTGGATATAGAACTGGTGGTATTTTTATATTCAATCCCGTACATATCACAGGATCACTTCGGTATCAAAATTGAGTGCTGATACCACTAGAAGTATGCATTGCGAATCTACTGGGGAGGGATTCATCTTTTAATACCACGTTGCTGATAGATTTTAACAACTTACGCAACCTCTACCTAATCTAGCGCAAGGATGGTAAATGTACAGGTTTATTTGATAATTAATAACCTCACAGGACTATATTCCTGCCTTGATTATAAGTCGAAAATTTTGAAGCAGCCATGACCCAATATCAATAGTTATGGAGTTATGCAATATCAAAGTATGCATTTTTTCAATATTTCTGACTTATTTTTTACAAAACTTTGAATTATCATCACAATAACTTATATCGATTACGAAAAATTCATTCGTTTCAATACAAGTTAAATAAAATGATAAAAACACTGCAGAAATTCCAATTGGAATATTTTTAAATTGGAATTCTAATGTTTTTATTATTTTATTTGACTTGTATTAAAGGGAATGAATTTTTTATATTCGATACAAGTTACTTTAATGAGAGTGTAACGTTTTAAAAAAAATATGTCGCATATCTCCATAACTATTGATATTCGGTTGTGGTTTCTTGAACATTATCGACTCATAATCAAGGCCGGAATACAGTTCTGCGAGGTTATCAATATTTTCCAAATAACCCTGTATATGGTGTTCTGAAGAAAGACCATTACAAATTTCGCATCTAATACTCCGGGATATTAGAAAGATTAAATTGTGCTCAAGATTCATTCATATCAATTGTATAAGAACTCATTGTAAGTTGTTAATCATATGGTTTTCAAAAGGAATAAATGGTCGTTTTTTTATGATTTATTTATCTTATAATCTGTGTGCAGTACCATCAAATCCATCGAATAACCTTCCAATATATCGTACAGCAATCTCACGATGTTGGCCATAAAGACGGGGATGGAATCAGAGACGTAAACAATGCTGTTTTTCAATGTATTTTTGTAGCCACACAAGTCTTGCATCAATATGTTTTCTTTTGTTGATTTAGTCTTTGGTATTCTTTATGGTATTGGACAATAAAGAGCGTTGCAAAGCAAGAAAAAATTGGCGGAAGACAGAATTCAGTTATGAGAATTCAGAAAATTTTTTAGCCCAACAAATTATAGTAAAAAAAATGTGAAGCGACTTAGTGGCGAACCATGCCGAAGGCGTGCAGTTTAATTCGATAATGACATGTTAAAACAGTAGTATGTATAAGTTTATCTATCTCTTTCAATTCGGAAAATTTCAAATGGTTCGTTATGGACTAGCGTTCAGAAGCCTCCAAATGTCACCAGTTTAAAAAAAAAGGTTCTTAAAATAAGACAAATTATATAAAAAAATTAATTATTTGTGAGTACCCCTAATATAATATAATACTTAATTAATAAAAGGTACCTTGTTGCCATAGGGCTACTAGTGTATTTTTGATTAATCCTCATTTTTGCTGCACTATTTCAGAAATATTTTTATTAGGGCGACTCTATTGAGACATTAGATAGGAACACTGTATACTGTAATATTTCTGGAAGTGACGTCTGTCTGAGTGTGTGAAAGGGACGGGATGTATGAGAGAGATGATAAGAGGTCGCGCAGTGCCGCGAAAGCGCGGGCTTGGAGAGCTAACACGATTCTATCTTGTTGCTGAATATTATAGTTCGTAACGCAATAACCCTATAAGAACATCAAAGAATTCCTGACAGAAGATCTTTCTAGGCAAAAGAAAGATTTCACACATACACACACACACACTTGCACACTTACTAACTACTTACACTTATTACTAACTATTGTCTAAATGAATTACTATCTAACCTAAGCTGCCCCACTAAGCTAAAAAGTAGTATCTCCGTTTTAAATTATTGAGTAAATCAAGGAAATCCAAATTAATATTCATTTATTTTTTGCTTTGTCAATAGACATTTGAGATATTTTTATATAGTTTAAACCTAAAAACTGCAAATAAGCTACATATTGCATACCCCAGATGAATATACTGCAAATTAAAAATACTTATATTTTAATATTTTGATGGAAATACGGAAAAAATCTTATTAGAAAGGTAAAATACTTGTGACCTAAAGTATCCAAAACCACAAAAAAAAAACATTTTTCAAAAAGTATGGATTTACTGCCTTTTGGCTTAGTGGGGCAGTTTATTAAATAACTTAGTATTATGGTTTCTTGTAATTGGCCACACTGTCTAATTATAATACTTGCGTAAACGAATTATCAATGTTCTCAGAAAACCTTAAAAAATTAAGTACATAGTATTTCTTGTAATGTAAATAGTAGAGCATGTTTGATTCGGCTTTCAGCAATACTGCAGGTGTCCTATACACACAATGCTGAATTCCATCTCGAGGAATGTAGTCCCATTGAGGGCGGTAATGGCGGGTGACCGAATTACCAAGCCCCATCAGATCACTGTTATCTTTCCTCTTATCGTCCCCATAAAAGTCTCCCTCAATCACGCCCGTCATTCTTGGGAAACTTAAATTATAATTTTTCGTGAACACGAACGGAGACCGCCGTGCGCTAATTTCATTATGTTTATGTTACTTCAATATACCTATATGAATTGTGGGGTACAAAAGCAAAGGCAGCAATATCAATAGAAAATTGAATACAATCATCGAGAATTACTTACTTAAAATGTACCTACTGAATTAGAGTTATTATAGGAAACATAGCGTATAAATTTAAGAAACTTGTTTTTGGAATATATAAATACGTTAAATCTAGAATTCAGTACATGTCAAATTAGTAATAGGTACTCGGTGGCCACATTCAAAATATTTTTTAAATTTTTTTTTGACATTGCTGCCTTTGCTTTTATACTCTACAATTATTTTAATTCTCATACTCGTCAATGTTTGAGAGGACTATAATCTCCATATACAAACAATTTTATATTTAACCCATTTCCAAGATTCTATTCCTGTCCAACAAAGTATTTATAGATCTTGGATTTTTTTATGGATTATTTGTTTACGAATTACTATGTACCTATTATTTGAGCTATTATTGGTCACCTTATGTGTGTCCCATCAGACAGATGCATCTATATATTGTTACGGCAAAATATTTCACCAAACATTCCGGAACAATTCCACATAGTCGAGAAGGATCCAGAACCGTCTAGAATACTCCGAAACGTCCCCGATCATTATCTAGCATTATGTAGAAGAGTCTGGAGATGCCCAAAAAAGCCATGATGATGCCTATAATACAAGATGCCACGGGTGACCAAGCGAGAAGTTTGTTTTTTTTAGCGAAATTTAAAATAAATTACATTTTAATAATTATTATTAATGAAATTTAAAATGAATTAAATTTAATAAATATTATTATTACTGAAATTTAAAATAAATTAAATTTTAATTAATATTATTATTAAGTTCTGCGGGTTAACTATTTTAAGTGTGACAGCTGTTTCGGCTTGGTCATTATCAAACAATGGATATACCACGTATAAACGACTTATTTATATATAAAAAATTCAGTAATAGGTAATAATATTTATTAAATTTAATTCATTTTAAATTTCATTAATAATAATTATTAAATAAATATGGAGTTCCACAAATTAAACACAAAAACCACAAATAAAAGTTATTTTTCTATTTTCACTGAAAAAACAACTGCGCAGAACACAGAACGCGATCTCTGAGAGCGACATGAGGAAAAATAATATTTTTTTTATATTTATAGGACATTTCTATGTAACAGTTACTAGAATTTTTATTTTATTTAATATACGTTTGTTACTTATTTTATAGTATTTTAAAAGTCATGCTTTAATTTACTGCACGCCCCTGCATCTTTGTGATTTTCTCAAGCCTGGGTGTTTTCGTGATGTATTTCGCTACGGCAATTGGACCTCATGACCGGTTATAGTAATAAACATTAAAATAACAAGACCATTAAATTTTGCAGAAAACTAAAGAGCCCGGAGGCGGAATATTAAGCCAGCTAGAACTAATAAATATGCTCCAAAAATTTATGTCGTTTTATAGGACCTTATAGCAGTTTACGATATTCAAAAATATTTTTCCAAGTCCGGTTGTTTAGTTTAAATTAATTCCGTTTTATGACTGGTTATTAATTTTTAAGGGCGTAATTTTCCTTATCTGATACAACTAAGCACATGACGCTGACGGTCGCTGTGTTGTCAAATTATTTCGGTTATTTTGATTTATCGAAGGTTCTCAATGCCAACATTAAAAAAAAATTAATTAATTTTTATTTTTTTTCTTCTATCGCTTTAACCCTGTTGAGTACATATTGTACTACTCGTACAGCAGATATTATTAAATATTGTACATAATTATTTTTGTCTGATTCATAATGAATATGCATTTGGCGTATTATTGCGATTCCCTTTTAATACAAAAGTTTTCGTTTAAGACTTATATATTTTTTTGCATTTTGTATCACATTGTTTGCATAGAAAGGCTTCAAATTGAAATTTATTCAATAATATCCGTATATTTTAAATACACATTTTTTTGAATCGACACCAATTAAAGTATTAAATTAAGTAATAAATTACCAAACATTTATCCACTTTGTGAGCTTTGCGTAACTGTATAGACGTGTGACATGTTTTTTTTCAATAATATTACAAATATTTATCATTTGATTTTATTTTGTTTGCCTTTTTTGTTTATTTTATATACTTTCTCTGTAGTTTTGTATTATTTATCAGTTGATTTTTCTTTCTTGCACTGTATTAATTAATTATTAGAATATTTTTCTGAGATTGGTATTGACGGAATGGTGAATTCGATTCAATATCCGAATTAGCAATGGACATTTATTTAAAGTTTGACAAGCGGTTCTTCACTGCCACCGGTATTCAATGCGTTAACGGAACCAATGGTTACGAAACGAATGCTCAGTTAAATCTTGGTTCTATCCTTAATGATGACAAACAATTCTTCCGGGAAGAAGACTACGCCGTCCGATAGTAATTTAAGAAACCATTCAATGTAAAAATAAAATATATGAATTATGTACCAGCGCATATTTATTTTATTTCTATTTTTATATTATAAAGAGCGTTAACAATTTAATGACAGAACATAGGCACCTATAATTCCATAACATTCACATGTTTGCAAATTAAAAAGTGTATACAAAAATAACTAAAATAACATGTACCTGCTTACACTAAGTACAATGCTAATAAATCATCTTCTAAATAAATTTAAAAAATATAATTAAGAATAAAACACTTTGTGTAAACCAATAATTAGTTGAATTTAGTGATGCAACGAATACGAATTGTAGATATTTTTAATGAATGGATTTGTTGAATTCTCATCAAGTTGTCAATTGTTAGTTACTTGTTTCACAGTGTAACATGAATTCTTTCATCTAGTTTCATTGGGTTATTTATAAGGTTAGGTGCTCATTTCATGTATTTTTTGTTTTGTTATACGTATTGTTAGTTTATTGTTTATTTCCGCTGTGTGTAAAAGTGTTAACTCTTGTAATATAATTTCAAATTAAATCTAATAAAATGACCTCTCGTAAGCGTGAAAAAAGTGATATTTATTTTCGACCGTTGTGAATGTACAAACGAATAAAAGAAATGTTGTGATTTTTAAACAAAAATTTGCCTGCGGTAAATTTTAATTAATAAATCTCTTGGTAAAAATGTGTATTATTTATAACCTTGTTAAATTATGCGTATTCATATTCGCCGAAAGTAGGCCTGATATATTCGTATTCGTATTCGTTGCATCACTAGTTGAATTATCTACATGTTTCGGGGCCAATGGTCCCTTCGTCAGGATATAACGTATACATCGTATCCTGATTATCCGTATTCAAATAAATAAGAACAACATCTTTCGAATAAATAACATCATTTTGTATAAATTTTTTGAACTGTCTTCATTACGAATCAAATGAGCTACCAAATGACTAATGAGCTTAGATGAAATATTAAAAAGGCTTTTTTTTCAGAAAGAAAATTGACAGAAATCTATATCTACGATAAGAGAAATGGGAGTTACCGTGTCCCCTGGTCGAATATCAGTAGAATAATTTTTTCTGGAAATTAAATTAGCGTCATGACATCTTCTGCAATGGGTAGTATCTTTATCGAAATTACCTAAAATAATGTGTCATGAGGTGTGCTCAATTACTTGTGCGCTAATAACATACCTATGAGTACTTTGCATTCCTACGAACCCATTTGTGTTATTATCCAGATAAGGCGCTAATCTAATTAGAATACACGAACAGTATTTTATCTCAGGAATTTATTTCTCATCGATAAAACTATAAAATAATTTTATATCAAAGATTCATTACTTATAATTTCTTTCGTCATTTATAATTATTGGATGACGTAAATAACTAGGTAAATTAATTCATTTAATATTTGCATATCGCAATGCAACTCGTCGGCTTTCGCAACGCAGAATGTGAATATTTAATTATAATATTTCAGTCATAGTCATATCTATGGTTTTGGGTTCCAATCAATCATGTACCTACCTATTAACTAACACTGGAGTGTCCGCGTATAAAATTTTAACTCAATGCTCTCGTCGCCTAAATAAATAAGCCAAAATAATATGAGTTTTTGGGTATTTTTTAATAAAATAGATTCTTTGCATAAAATATATGTTTATATCTCTAAACTATAACAAAAAACTCAATATATAATTATGACTTGGAGAGAAATCAAATATAACCTCCAATTCTAGAAACATAGTTAAAAAAACGGGCTTTTTGGATTTATGAAAGATCAATCAACCTTAAAACTAAAGTAATATAAAAATCTTATAAATCATTTATTTCATAACATTGAGTACATATTACAATCTGATGGTCCGGACTAGGGTTGTTGCGAATATCAGCATCGGCATCAGCATCCGCGGATTATCGGCATTGTTTTTAATATCAGCATCATCAACAATCAACTGATTAAACTAAAAACTGAGATGACTTGTAAAAAACTGTAAATTTACAGTTAAAACTGTAGGGTTGGTTTACGGACGCTTCACTCGCAAGTGCCTAGAAGTTAAAAAATATAGATAAAAGTGTCAACCTGGATATAATAGTCCGTGAGTGTACTCTAATGTTCAGACATCTAAGATCTGGTTCAAATAAAATGCCCATCGTTCAGAGATATAACGACGCATTTCATTTATGTATTAAAAATATTTTAAAAAGAAACTAATCATGACAAAAATAAACAAAATTTATTTATCTATGACAAACCGTTATTATCATTGTACAGTTACATATAAAATAACATGTTATCAATACGATAAATACATAAAATAAATAAGGTAATTACGGTAAATTCTGGGTTACACGTCGTGCGGTCGGCTGTTTGTTCCGGGGCAATCCTGACTACGGAGTCAGGATTGCCCCGGAACTTGATGTTTGCTAAAATGCTGGATGAACGAGTGGATACACGCTTAATTTGTGTGCAGGACATGTGCCATTTCATACACGATCACATTGCATCGATACATTAAATATATGCGTATTGCTAAAGCAGGCCCAAGACATTTTTAATTGAGATAGTGGGTTGAGTTTGAAATAAGTTATGTATTGTTTTTTTATGTATTCTATACCCAGTGTTCTGTTATTCTCTAAAAAAAAAAAAAAATCTAAATTCGGAAATTAATAGAGTGGTTTTTAGAAGTAGATACATTATAAAACTTTAAAATAAAATAAAATACACAAAATCAATTGGCTTTATTGGAAACATAAATTTATGTCGTTAATGTTTAAATATGATTTTCGAAATAAATTTGCAAAATATGCAAGCGTTGTTGTGGCGTTAGTCTATTCATGATGAAATGGCAAACCATACTGAGCATAAAGCAGTTATCAAATGTCAAATTGGGTGTAGCTAGAAAAAAAAATTGTCAATTTGAAAAACAAACCTCTAAAAAAAAACAGCCCTGTAACACTAAGGGCATAAAACTTTCTTTATCAATAATGTCAATACCATGGCCACTACCACGATTTTTATTTCATTTCGAAGTTTAAAAAAAATACCCCTTAAAACTTTATCCTTGCATTAAATATTCCAAATAAATACTCCAATTCCCTTTCTCCTTACACTGCTTGTCTCTTTATCCGAAACCTTTTAGGTTTACCAATAGGTATTTATTTACCCGGCTGATTCCACTGACACCACATTGTTTACAAGTTGTCTTATTAAAACCTACTTCGAGATCCTCCAGAGAAATTTACATCTTTCCTGTTAATCGGGCTCATTAATTCAGCCGCCCTTCCAAAATGATTACCGGCTGCGCACCTATCTAAATGCGTAGAAACACGAACACATTGTGTTTAGCCAACAACCAGCGCCATAATTGTCTATGTTTGACTTTAATTGCGAGATTTCAGCGTTAATCTACCGCGGTCCATAGACTACAAGTAGACGTAATCCGCAAGTTATAGATCGTAGATCAGCTGGAATGTGTTTGAGCCTTATTTGAAATTCTCTTAAAACGCTGCGCTCGCCGGTGGACAAATTACATTTCGATACGCTTTACTGGTGACAATACAATGTGCGGATAATGTCGCATTACATATTCCCGGATAAAGAGAGAGATTTGAAAATTTCATTGCACGAAACTAGTATCACGTTTGATTGTGATACGAAATTGAAATCGAAATGAATAAACTTGTTACTCTACAAATAATATACGGGTGTCTCGTAACTAGTAACAAAAACTTAGAGGGAGACTTCTTCTTTCAATTTGAATGGAAAATATCATTTACAATTTGGCTGGAATGTTAAATGTTAAGTAGATAAGTGACATCGAAAAAATCTGGTTCATATTTCGCTCGGTTTTGAACATTTTTGATGTGTAACATATTTACGCTCGGTTTATGGGAGTAATTTCGTGAAAGCGATAATGAAAAAATGTTCCGATTTCGAATTCATTTATGTATTAATTTTATCGTAAACGATGTGCTACATATTTTCTCAGTAACGCTCAGTAACGACTCGTCCAAACTACTGTTAAGCATTACTGAGCGATCACCATCATCATCACTCTTGCCTCTACAACCCCTGGTGGGTCTTGGCCTCCTCAAGAGTCTTCCTCTACGGTTTTGTGCCAGCTCTCTCCAATTCAGAAGCTCCAAGGCAGATACATCTTTGAGGACGTTGTTGCTCTATCTTAATTTTGGCCTTCCTAAGCTCCTTAGCCCTATCGGTCTTGAGTTCAGCAGGGACTTTGGTGCTTGATGCTCGGTCATTCTCTCCACATGATTCAGCCACCGAAGTTTTCCCAGTTTTATAAATTTGGTGAAGTTTTAGCTCCTTAAACAGAGTATAGAGCTAAAATTGTTGTAACATCTGCGCCAAAGTCCATTTATTACTGAGCGATACACATCACAAATTTCAAAATAATTTATTTATTCATACTCGCAGAGAAAACCTTAAAATCGTGTGGAAAAAAAAATTGATTTCGAACCAAAAAGATAGGTAGTTACCTACCATTAAACATACATGTGGATATATATCACTTAAAACAGCCTTATATTTGAAAAGTATATGACAAATAAACAGCTATTTTATTTATATTTTTCCTTATGGCGATCGTCCGACAGAGTGAGCAAATTTCACATTTTTTTCTCAAATCTTCTCTTGCGTGTTTTATCACATTTTTGTATGGATATATATCGTTTTAAAATTTATTTTCTAGGTTACACATAATTTAAATACGAATATTTTGTTAAAATGACACAAACTTTAAATAATATTATATAATAAAATAAAATAAAATTGTATAATTAATTAATAAATTACCAAACCTTCGATGTTTTAAAAATGAAGAAAATTGCTCCACGTTGTGGGCCTTTTATGACTGTACGGCCTTTAATATTTCAAAGTAAACGATTATCCTAAATTTATTATAATTATTTCAACATCTGTTAGTTTGTTTTTCTTGTTTTTTTTGTAATATTTTATTTTTGTTTTTTTTTTGCAAGCCAGCCGTTCGGACACGGCTCTCGTCCATCAATAGGGTGCATTCATTAATTACGCGATAATTCAATCTCTCCAGTATGCGTGTCCCCGCGCTGCCGACCGGTTCCGCTGGCAGCTTTCCTAGCGGCGAGAGGCGCCGCACTTGTCACATCATCCATACTGCGTCAACCTGACAGCGAACACGTTAGACTGGATATTCGCATACACGCCTTGTATTATACCATATTTATGGCTTTACCGTGTAATCTTTCACGATGCATTAAGCGCCAAAAAATTTAAACGGACCGTAACGTATAGGGTGGCCCGTCGGTTGCGCCGGATCTATATATCCCACAATTATTTTATATTATATTTTGCAACCCTAATACTTGACATTTGTCATCTGTTGCCATTGTAGTTATTAAAAATGTATTTCTACAAGAATAATAATTTTATATTGTTGAACACTAAAGCCGATATAATTAATAACCATATACATTTTATGAATAGCCCGTTTCTTGATATATTCCCCATTTCGGCGTCCACTTCTCAATTATCCCCACCATAGCTGTAGCCACGCGCCTGTTCAAAAATTGTTTGTTTGCTAGAATAGGTGATGGATAGTTAGTTTGCGTCCGTCCTGATGAAGATACAGTGGTATCGAAACCGGCAGACGTAGAGTTACTAGTTAAGTCGTTAATACAAAGGTGTTTAATTAAAATTAATAATTATGTCCAATCACAAAGTTAACGCTATTAACATCAAAAATATACAATAAAAAAATTAATTTAGATGAATTATAAAAGTCTCGAATTCGAAATAATTTTTAGCCCCTTGCGCCATAAATCAATTTTAGTTCATATACCTAATTCGAATTTTTCTTGAAATTTAATGAATTTTAAAAAAATATTTAGATTTTTTCGCAAGTCAGAACAAACAAATATGTCAATATCGGCTACTTTTGTTTTAGAAATTTCGCAATCTTTGTATAAGCATAATGAATATTGCGTTTTCGAAATGATTTCTTGAAATATGCAAAAATACAGACGTTTTTCACAAAATAATGGCTTTTGTCATGTGTTCTACAATTTTTTATGAATTTTATTTATTTTGATTTTCGAATTAACGGGGTTCCGCATAATTCGAAATGTTTTTTTGGTCCCTTGAATTTCGAATCAATGAGGTTCTACAGTGTATGTATATTGTATTCTACTGTTTATGTATACAATTTTTAATTAATGAGGTTTTACTGCATATGTATTGTGTATTATGTAAAAACCTGCTAGTCAAGAAATTATTCCTCAATTGTATTTATTGATTTCGGACATTTATTTATTTTTTCTTAATATTATTTACAATTCATTTTACCATTAAGGTATTATTTATTTTTTATTTATCATAAAAAGTGTATTATGTAAAAACTTGTTAATTTGGAACTCATTCCTAAAATTGATTTACTGATTTATGTTAGTCTGAATATTATTTACAATTTATTTTATCATTAAGTCATTATTTATTATTTATTCATTATTCATTACTTTTTATTAATTTATTGTGTATTGTGTAATTATGTACCTATATCAAATTCAAAATGTTCATACTTTGTACTCTAATGTCACTCCAGGACCATCTATTATGGTCATAAAAGACCTGTTGATGGTCCGTTTGTTAAAGAGTAAAATAAAAAACATGTTGTAATTAATAACGAGCGATGTTTGACGAGTGTCCGTATTAAGTGAAGATGTTATGTTGCAGGTGTTGGCAGCCGTCCTTCTTCTGCTCCCAGGCGTCTTCGCACTGGACAATAGTTCCTACATCGTGCACCACTCCGCGCGCGGGCTGCCGTCCCACCCCAAGTCTCACCGGTACGTAATAAAGCGCAACTTATTTACAACAACACTATACTTTTCATGAGTATTTTATTTCACCGTTTCATACTTCTTTCAAAATTTACGATCTCGTGGTAGTATTTTTAAACAAGTCAAAGTATTGGAACAATTTTTGTGGAATTTACCTAGAAATTTCTGTTAGTTCATGTCTATATATTTTGGTGTCTGTGTGGCCACCATATTTATTGTTGCGGTCAATGTAATAATATTTTGAATTCAACAGATATTTTTAATACCAAATATGAAGAGTGTCGTCATATGGTGAGAAAGATACAGAAAACTTATCACCCTCCCTGATCATGTGCGTTATATACATTATATGTATTACTTAGGGTTTGTGTTTTCTTTTACTTTTCCTCCTTATTATCACCGAGTCTTCTGTATCTGTTAAATTAATCTTTTTTATCATTGTATTATCTGTGTCGTCCTATAATTGTGGGAGACATAAAGGTAAATTAGTACTTTTTGGAATTATTATGTCTTTCTGTTGGATTACCAAATAAATAAATAAACAAGCGAGATAATCATAATTGTTTCCTTGGTGGACAGTGGAAGTGGGGAGGGTCGGCAGAAGCGTGGCTGGCTGATGGGGATGCAGGCGTTGATGCACAGGGAGAGCGGGGAGAAAGGCGACTCCGTGGATTGCTGCCCCTCGGTGGA
The DNA here is from genome assembly GCA_016648135.1 of Agrypnia vestita. Lineage (NCBI taxonomy): Eukaryota > Metazoa > Arthropoda > Insecta > Trichoptera > Phryganeidae > Agrypnia > Agrypnia vestita. The sequence continues at coordinate 94,033 of JADDOH010000452.1, forward strand.
GGAGATGGTGGAACCCGACGGGGGCAGGAACTTAGACGGCATGTACGTGGTGCTCTATAGGGATGGGGAGATAAAACAGAGGTAGATTTTTAAAAAATTTATTCATTATTAACACCCTTAAGGGCAAACAATAAAGGTAGAGTATTATAAAATCTAGCAATAACACAAAATACAGTAGGTAGTAACGGCATTACGCATGGGAATAGACACAAGAATATTTCATAAACCACACCACGTAATTCAGACAGAGGCCATAAAAGCTGACACATAAAAATAAATGAAATGTTAGTAGTTAGGAATACAATTCTTTAAAAAATTATTTCTTACCTATTTGAAAGATCATTAAACTTAGTCTCAATAGACAATGTTTAGTGATCCTTTAAAATATATTTAAAAATATGTTTGAATTAGATTAAACTAGTGAATCTATCTACTCATCTCTGTTTGCTAGTCTAAAAGCCTTTGTAGTGAAGAATTGCAAAAATAATTAGTGGCTATAACTTGTGTAACTTTTAGTTTCACTGGATGGAACACACAAGCAGATACGTTCCAATAGACGAAGATAGTTAATAATTCTGTTTATTTTTTTGTAAAGATGATAAGATCATTTACTATTTTTCTTGTCTCCAATTTTTTTTTAGAGAGCAAAAGAATCTAGGAAAATCATAATCAATGTTACTCAACAGTATGTTTAGTTTGAAATTCAAATAAAAGAAATTTATTTTGGACTCTCTCTAAAATAGTCATATGAACAGCATAATGAGGGATCCAAACAACTGTCAAACAAATTTTTAAAATTTTTAATTTTTAATAATTTTTAAAACCAGAAAAAGAAACAATAAAAATAGTGTGCAAAACAAAACTACACATTTAAAAATAATGAAAATATATATCTTTTTTTAACCTAACCTAACCATTATCAGTCTACTAGCAATCTAGTAGAAATTTTGTGAAACAATCCATGAAAAATATTATCTTCTTAAAAAAATGTCAAATTTCATCAAAAGAATGGAATTAATTTTTTCTTGTCAATATATTTTTTTCCTTGTCAATATTTTTTATTTTTTTTTTATTTTTTTTAAATAGAGATGCGAACACGGAATACGTGTCACATAATATTCTTACTATTTTAAAACTAAGCTAAACGCTTGTGGTATGAAAATAGTACTAACTTGCTAGTCTAGAGTGAGGTTTAAACCCGCGACCTTTGGATCACGAGGCGAGTGTCCTAACCACAAGATCAACAAGCTACCCGATTGTGATAAAATTATTGATTCGAATATTAAAGAGATATAATTGTAGTTTTTTCATGTCCTTTACCGCTACGTTAGACATAGCAGTTTTTACTGTCTAACGTTATCTTATGTTAGCTAACTTTATTATTATTTTTTGTTTATATTAATATTAATATTAAAAGCACTTACCTATATATTTTTTTACAAAATACAATTTAACAACAAAATTATTAGTTTTAACATTTATAAATTTCAAAAAACTAAGAAAGTTTGTATAAACCACATCAATTGTTTTAATGTCTATTGTTTTTGTTTATACAGATTTTGTTAGTTTTTTTTTAATGAATATTAATATTTCTAGATGTAGAGGTCATGTACTATAAAATAAATTCCTTTATTGATATTTTTTAATGCTTTGTTATCTGTTCGTTCACAAAAATTTAACAAAACCTTAAGGTTGTCATATTCATATTTGAATTAAAGAAAACAAAACTCTTCCCATGTGAATTTACTTAATTTACTTCACTGTTGTGAAGCTATAGGATATGCAGAACGTCAAAACTAATATATTTTTTGATAAAATATCTATTGGCTCACTTCACCTCTCATTTTTATTTATACAATCTTAAATGTGACAAAAATGAACCCATGATTAGTCTACGGCCATCTTAAATTTTGGCATTTTTAGAAAGAAATTTTGCTTTTATGATTTGATTTATGGACCATATTTAATGGCCTGTATATATACAGTGATGGTTATGACGTGTGTTTCTGAGGCATATAAAGTATTTTTGTATTATTTTTATTACAAAGATTAAAATTTAATAATATTAGAATATAACCCCAACTGTTAAATCCAGTATTATTAATATAAATTAATATATGGATAGATATATCTTATATTGTATTGTATGGCATCCTATGGAGTTTAGAGGCTGATATATTTTAATTTCACAAATAACAAAATACATATGTAATAATAGTTAGTTTAAGCATAGATTTTTGCAAAAATAGGTGCAAAAAGGAAGTGCAAAAATCTATGTTTTAAATTGATGATTACTACAAACCGATCAAGCTTGACACAACCGGCCTTAAATGAAGTACATTTATGAATTGTTTTATTAATCAGTTGATATGTAGATCTGTATTTTATTTATTACTTTAAAACGTTTTCAGGTTCTACGAGCTGTCATGCCGCGAAGACATAGAGAACAAACCATGTCGCTTCATAGATCGCAAATTCTACAACCAATCTCGCTGTGTCCAAAAGTACACCTACAGCTATGCGCTAGCAATGGATAATGGCGGGGAGCATCGCCAGCGACACCATCAGGGGAGGCAGAAACAATTTTCTTCCCTCCCGGCCGTAGGCTGGATGCTAGACTATATTAAGCTCAGAAGCGGATGCGCGTGTGAGCTGAAAACCAAACAGAAACGTAAATCCAAGAGGAAGAAACACGAGATCGAAGTGTTTGAATCTCCACCCGATACTTAGTCGGATTAGTCCACAATCCACTTTTGGATCCATTGTAAGTAAAACACTACATTTAACAGATTAAATTTAAATTGTTTTACAAAAAAGTTATACAACGGCTGCCACTGTTAACTATTTGTACGTACGTACTATTTTATGCTTCTAAAATCTATTCCAGTAAGATTTGTTTAATGATGTAGGTAATCAGTAATTTTATATTTATCTCAAATAGGATGGTACTTAGATAGTTATCCGTAATAACTTTTTTTTAGATCAGACAGAAAATTTGGTAAATGGAATAAATAGGTGGACAATTAAAGGAAACAAAAAAAACTATTTTATATGAATTCTCTTTGATTAATGGAGTATTTCATATTTTTTTATAATAATCATCAATGAATATTATGTATCACACACCTTCTTCCAAGCATAAAATTTTCCCTTATTTAAATTCTTCCATACTGTTAGACCATATTGTGAAAAGTTATATATATAATATGTGAAACCAACAAATACGTCCCTGTTTGTCATCTTTTGGTCCCATTTTTTTGACAGGATACTCAATAAGAACTTACTTACTTTGTACAATCCAGATAACTGAATATTCAGTAGTCGATAAACAGTTTTCTATTATATTCCTATTAATCAATACCATTGCTGAGGAGACAGGCAATTTTCGTTTAAATTAATATTTAAAACATGTATTATAACATAAGCAAAGCTAATAATATATTGTTATTTGAGAAAAATAAGCAAGTAACAGAATATAGTTAACTCTTGGACTAAGAATTTGTGAAATATTGTGTTACTTGAAATAACGTAATAACAATAATATGTAATACTTAAATTTAATAATTTAATGAATCATCATCATCATCACTCTTGGCTCTACAATCCCTGGTGGGTCATGGCCTCCTTAAGAGTCTTCCTCCACTCATCTCGGCTTAGTGCCAGCTCTCTCCAGTTCAGAAGCTCCAAGACAGAAATGTCTTTGAGGACATTGTCGCTCCATCTTAATTTTGGCCTTCCTAAGCTCATTCGCCCTATCGGCCTTGAGTTCAGTAGGCACTTTGTTGCTTGATGCTCAGTCATTCTCTCCAACTGACCCAGCCACCGAAGTCTTCCCAATTTTATTAATTTTGTGACGTTTAGCTTCTTAAACAGAGTAGCTCATTGTTGAAACGTCTGCGCCTAGAACCTAGAAAAGTCCTAGAACCAGTCCAAACGCCTCAAAATTTAATGAATGTATTTTATTTATGTTGCAGGATAAGGAGATAAAAACTAGCGTCGGTGGGTCCAAATGATTCCTAGTCAATGTTGTTTACCATCAGTTGCTTTGTTACAAATATTGTTGTACAAAATACAGTATCAATTTTAAATTATTTCAGTGTTTTAATTATAGGGAAAACAGTTTTAGTGCTCCAAAAATTTGTGAAGACTATTTGATGTAAGTCTGTAAAGGTAAGAGATGCATTGGATGTTGTGTTTTTAACCCACCATTAGTCGCATTCAGCATTTTACTCACACTTTTTAGTCAGTGAAATAGTGTTGAGGATAATATTTCTTTCTGTAGATTCTTCATAAATATAATGAATAAAGTAGTTCATGGTTAGTGAAATATAGTTTATTATTATTTAAAAAAAAAAAATTAATTCATTTTTTACTCATAAAAATATTACTGTAAAAAAATACTCAAATCTGACACAAGCCAAAAAGTGAAAGATATCTTAAATGAACATAAAATCATTATAATTAAAATTACAGTAATATCTCGCTTAGTTCAGGTAATTGGTTCCGCCAAAATTCAGGACTGCTTGAAACTGGATGAATCGAGAAACATACAAGTAGATTATATTTTCCGTTTACACGAATGAAATGCTCATTTAGCGACTAATGGTTGTTTAAATTTTTTTTTTTGATGTGTAAATTTTCACCGTAATTCACATATTTCAATAATATATTATATGATTCTTAGTTGTTTGTTATTACATATACCGATTAAATAAGGTTCTCAAAAATCTTTGCAATATTTCTTATACATATTTGAAACATTACCTCAGACCTGTCAATTTTTTATCTCCTAAATTTAGCCTTCCTACCTGATTATGAAATATAATTAAACGTAAAATAATTTATGAAATGTAAAATTTCTTTTTATATAGATATGATACATGTAAAAAATTCTGTCTGAAACCCTTTTTCAAAAAAATATCTGTTTTATTATTAGTCTCCACTTTTTCGCAATAATCCAGAATAATGACAATCATTACTTTACTTTATTATATAAACAATATAATTGTCATTATTTATAAAGAAGCGTTAATAAATTACTTTTAAAGAAAGATAGTGTGAAAATATAACACATGTTATTTCGATTATATTGCATTTGATGTTTGCCAGAGATCTTTGTATTTTGTGGTTGAGAAGATTCTTCAATATTTTTTATAACATATAACACCACGAAAAAGTTGATGTTTAATTAAATTAAACATTCTCTATACGTAATACATACAATGTTTCATATTTTATTTAAAGTTTTTGTAAAAGGTTTGTTCTTAAATTTGCATACAAATTTTATTGTAAAGTTGGTTGGAAGTTGGAAAGAAAGTTTGGAAAATATTTGATATAAGTATTTTGTAAGTTTTAATATATCTCAATAAATGTTGTACATAATATTTGTATTTATCTAACTTTGCTACTTACTACATACAGTATTTCAATGTAATACAGTTTAGGTTAATAAATATATTCCAAATAATATAATTATGTGTAAGTATTGCTGTAAGGCTATGAAGGCTGCTATTTAAGTGTTTTATGTGTCATAGATAGATACATGTTCCGAATTATAAAAAGTATTTATCTTTAACATTTGTATCATCACAAATAAAAAGTTGTCCGTGTTTAGATTTGTTAATGGTACCTTATAAAAATTATTAAAATGTATTATTATTATATTTACTTACTATTGCTGGCTAAAGCAATAATTGACTTTACAGTATCTGCCTCATAAGAAATCCATTTAAAGTTAGTGTTGTTCATAATATGTTACATTTATGAAATATAATTTAATGAAATTAATGTTGTAGAAGGCAAAAATCAACAGGATACCTTTTGACGACTATGAAAATTAAGAAGCATTGTTGTCTTTGTGTAACACTTGACTGTAAATTATATAATTGTTAACAGATTCTATTTTAAATTCTTTTAAAAGGCATTGTTCTGTTTAGAATATTTCAATACATATTTATTTTAGTATTGCACAGTTGTGACCATTTATATTACCCATCAATGTAGGTATTTTATTAGTAAAAAATATTACTTATTTGGCCGTATTCTGAACTAAGCAATATTACTATTTCTGTATCTTGACAGTTATTGTATAACATTGTAATGCTGTCAATTTTCACATTTTGAGTTTGACAGGTTTGAAATTAATGAATTCAATCAATTAGAAAGCTCATTATTCATAATTGTGAATAACTTAACGTTTGTTTACGTTTTAGAACTCTGATTCATTGAATTCACTAATTTAAAATCTGTCAAACTTAATTAGCAGTATTAAAAAGTTATACATAACTGTCAAGATACAGAAATAGCAATATTGCTTAGTTTGGAATACGGCCGATTTACTAATTTTGTCTGTAATCTAAAACTTAATTCAACAGTAACATTGTAACAATAACATCGAGCGGTCGTCTTAACCAAGTGCTCTGATTTACATCAATATATATTTTTGAATGGACTAAGATTTTATAATACTCGAAAGTCAGTGAATCTGTGTATGTTAGTTTCATGGCCGCATGAAACATTCTTAAATTATAGTTTCCAGTGTCTTTCAACATTTCAGTGTCATTTTACATCTTATATTCATTCAATATTCAATATGTCTGCCTCTAACCTAATGATGATCTTGTCTTCCTTCTTCTTCTCGTCTTGATAATGCAGCAGACTTCATTAATAATATATCTACAAAAATCCATAATGCCCTGGCCATATTTAATGAAACATCATTCAGGACTTTGGCGCATTTAATGAACAAATAGATTGTGTGGTAAATAAATCCTTAAAACTCTTAGGATTTGTCAACAGAATGTCTTCTCATTTCACCAATATTTACAATATCAAAACTCTTTACTGTTCACTTGTCCGTCCTATCTTAGAATATGCCTCTGTTATTTGGTCTCCCTTATATATAAATCAAATAAGTCACAAAGAATCCGTGCAACATTGTTTCGAAAGTTGCATGGATGATAGGCTTGGATAGAGGAGAATACACCTACAGTGAAATTAGATCAATGTTAAAAATTTTATGACCTCCCCTTAATCACCATATTCAAAATATTAAACGGCCACACTGATGTGCCTTCGTAACCGGGCCAAATAAAGAATATCACTTCCCGTAGACTCAGAAATAATTAAGTGGTGTTCCTTAGCCATCATAGAACTAATTATGGATTCCATGCTCCCTGTGGCACGGTTATGTCGTCTTATAAACTCAAGACAGGATCTGGACTTCTTCGATGTAAGTCTGTTCAGATTTAAACAATCTCTGATAAATAGTCCAGATCTTGTCTCCATCTTGTTAGTACTTTTCATTTGTCCTTGCTTTGTTTTAAATTGCTATATTCTTTATTCGGATGTATTTTATGTTGTTCATGCTATGTATTATATTTTATTGGACTATGTCCGTAAATTTCAATAAATAAGTAAATAAACATAAAAATTTACAAGAAAATATAAAGAAATATAAGCCAATGTTTGTAAGATTGTTACTTGTATGTATTATTTATTTGGAAAGAAAGGCACACTGGGATGACCAATATGAAGAGTATTGTATAAATTATTTAACCAAATAAATATGTTTCAGTGACGTACTCATCTTGTGCTTGGAGTATTATTAGATGGTTATTTCAGCTTACTTTAAGGATCTGATAGATTTAAGTAATGGAATCTGTGATGGCATCTAATTAATAAATCTAAACAGAAAGGAAGTATTTAAGTCACACCTTATGTACAGTAAGCACGTATACAACAATCTTATAGTTTTATTGTTGTTTTGTATATTTTAATACCTAGTGGCAAAAATGTCAGGTCTAAATATTAATATTTAACATAAAAATAATGTTCTCTTTTTCACTTTTATAATGTAGTTGTCATTTTTGCTCTGTTGATATCTGCATATTAATTAATGACGTACTAAAAGTGATTCATATAGCGCAATGTTTACTAAAATGTTTGTAAAAATAAATTTATTTATATATTTCACCAATAGAAGTAAAAAAAATTTACTTAAAACTGAAATTGAATCTGATTACACATAGGTACTGCAGATTATTTCAGAATGCATTGTCTCAATAATAATTCTTAATGTGGTGTTATATTATTAAATAATTTCTTGGTGATTTATGAATTGGCTTTAATCCCACAAATTTGCTACAGTCCAATCTTTATTTTTTGTGTGCAGTTTTCTGGGATATTCTGGCATGTATATCTAACCTCTCTGGCTAGAAAGGTCAGATATACACGGCAGAATATCCCAGAAAACTGCACACAGAAGATTCTGAAAAGATGGCTGTGAAAACTTGAGAACATTTTCAATCTTTAATTGACTGAAGGGTGTAACTTTTACCAGAGCTATTGCAATTTTAATAATTTAAATGAGCTAAAGTTTGGCATAAAATTTAAAAAACCTGTGTTTGTCACACCATATGCTTGTTTTGTTACTATATGACACACATGTCTCAGATCCATTATTACTGCGTAACTCGCTAGGTAGAACAGATACTGCGAACATACATATGTAGCGCCTAATTACAAAACCTCATAAAATGGATTTCGAATAATTTGAGTAAATATGCAGTTTTGTAGATTTTTTTGTTAGCTACATACAGAACACATTGTTTCTCGCAAAAGTCGCTTAAATACATTTATATTGCATTTTAAAAATCAGTGTTAGTTCCATAATACCCAAAGAAGCTTTCCCTAAATATATATATATATAAATGTTTTTCATAGCTAACTCAAAAACACAAAGTATTTTTGGAATTAGGCGCTATATATGATTACATAATAAATTATTGTGAAAGCTAGACTAAAAAACTAACAAGCTAAAAACTTTTTGACAGTTCATTTAAATTTAAATTTACGATTAAATTTCTGTATGTGCGGTAGGTACTCTAGATTACTAAGTATTATTATAAATTAGGATTTAAGCTCTTGCCATTATAACATCAGACATGTAAAGCTATTGTGGATATCTGGCACACTGCAACTTCTGCAAATTTAATATTAAAGTATGTTGTCTTACTCTGAGTATTTTTAATTCCGGAATCCAATTATAGTGTATAGCAAGCCATAATATATTGTTAGCCTAATTCCATGACATAAATTAAAACATTATTTAAGTTTACTTTAATTTTGTACAAGAAATCCATTTTAGTATGTGTTTTTAGTTTAATGCTGAATATATGTCTCATCAAATATTTAATTCTTTCACATATTGCTGTGAAATTTAATAAAAATCATCTTAATAAAATCGATGTTCATTTTGACAGCACAATGTTTGGGAGAAATTTTTATTTTTTATATACCTAATTGAAATAAAAATAAAAAAATATTTTTATCAGATCAAATATTGTGTAGGTACTTATTTGTTTACTTAAAAAATTGGAAAATGAAAATATTGTTAAAATTGCCAAAATTGTTAGGAGTTTTGGAAAGGTACCTCAAATCTATATCAACAATTATGTATTCTCCGTCGTCTTGAGATTTAATGCGTCTAACATATATTAGTCATGGGCCATGATTTATGTGAACCATTATTTATCAAGACGACATAATAGTACTGGTTTATATTGTCGAGAAGTAAACTCTTACTATTAAAGTAATAATACAAACTACAAAAACATATTCACATTATAAATGTTAAAAAATTATATAACACATTGTGGGTAAAGTTCCATGTGAAATGTGAATTCTATGAATGTAATAACTGTGTCAAAGAATGTAATAGAAATTTCAGTAAATATTTTAATATAAATTTGAATCAATGCTACAAATATCAAGGGATATGGTGTATTTAATAAATTCAAAAAAAATTAATAAAATATGATTTGTTCGTGTGTCTCCATTTCTAAGCATTTCTTCATCAAGTAGGTACTATCGAATAAGTTTCAACTTTGTATAAATATAATATGGTGAAATAAACATTTAACTCCCCATTTATAAAATTTTGAAATAAATTCAATTTATAATTTCAATTTCAAGTCATATAAGAAATATATTTGCTGATTATCATATGTACACCTGTATAATTATCCAATGTTAAAAATATTCTTACAATTTTGGCAATGTAAATGTCAAAAAATATCTTTCTAATTAAATTACTTGTATTATAGATTCTATTAACAATAATGATGTTAAATATTTACTACTTCAAATTACATCCAGCATAAATGTTTATAAATATGTGTAAATATATTTTAAAATAATATACTGTGTTGCAAGCATTTCAATGTTTTTTAATGCATTTTTAACATATTTACGTAGGTACCTTTGAAGACCTTCCTTGATGGTTCTATCGTCCAACTCATGTTATACATGTACATATATATGAAGGTTACTGATTTATAACATTAAACATCATTATTATCATCATCTTCAGCTATTTTGTGTCTCCCACTCTCAATACATTTGTTTATTTGTTATTATTTGCTGCCACATACTTCTACAGAGTTTGATTAATTCATCATTCTAGTGTTTCAAGGCAGTTCTCGATTCCGCTTAGGTACCAGTGGATGGCTGTGTTTGGTTATGTCCATTCAACTTCATGTGTCAAAATACCGTTGCTTAGAGAGGGGAAAGAAAATAGTAAATATCAATATGATGGAAAAAATCCATCCCAAATAATCAAGGCACACTGAACAAAAGTGTTATCATAATAAATCACTTGCTCAGGTACATTTGTAGACAGGAGAATTCCATCCTACACCAGTACAGTACATATTTATATATATATTTATTTTTTCTATTTAAGGAAACATACAGTACCTACTACAAAACAAAGTTTATGTCTGATAAATTATGATTAATATGACCAGTCCTGGGAGCCGGTATGTAGGTAATGAAGAATGAAAAATTAAAATACATATTTATTAAATAAAAAACTAATACATATGTAATAAAATTTGTATAAAGGTAAGTAAATGATAATAAAAAAATTAACCTATAAAAACATTGTTTTTTTGTAAATCCTTTATTATATGCAAAAACTCAGTTTCTTATTTTATTGTACTTATTTTACGTTTTTATTGTACTTATGTTTTCTTGATTGTGAGACTCATTTGCCTCACATTGATACTAAATTAAATTTAAGATGATCAGGAAAATCGTTCCTTCAGTTTTGTTGTTGTTTATATTATTGTATTAATTATCACTGGCATTTTGACAAAAATAACATTTGTTTTGTAGCAATTTTAAATAAAGAGATAATTTCTAAAGTATTCATTATTTAAATAATCTTAGAACAGTACCAGAAGGTAGGTACTTGCGGAACATCTGAGATAAATTCACTTCAAAGATTTTTTTGCGTTCAAGAGAGGCAGTGAAATAATATAAAGGATTTAAAAATTAAAAACAATCAAATATAATTCTGAAGTTTTCAGAATTAATATTTTTGATTCCTTTTGGGGCACCAAAATAAGTTGGACTGCCCAACATAACTTGGCGTGCGGCAAGATTGGAACTAAAACCCGCCCCGCCCGCACCTGGTGGTGACCCCTCGCCCTGTATTTTGTATTTGCTCGGGAGCTGTGACATCTTGATTACCAATATACACTGAATTATTATGTCCAAAACAACCAAAACAGTCCGGTGTGGTGCAAGAACAATTGCAAATGAAGTATTAAAGTTTTGCAAAGCTGAAAAAGCAAATAATGGACCGATATTACCGTCTGACATTTCGACAGATGGAGCGGCCGCCGCAGAGCGCGCTGTTACCCGACCAAATTTATATTGAAGGCTCTGACACTGGTCACCGGAGATTCAGTACATTATGTATTGCGTAATAAATTTACAACCTGGCAACTTCTGTTTCACGATAGGGGCGCCCTCCCTCGCACGCCAAGTTATAGTGGTGGCATTCTAATTACATAATACAAAGTAACAAGCCACATAATGAAATATGTATACTCTATGCTTTGATGTTGCTTTGAGCATTATTCACAATAGTACAAGTGTTTTACATTCAATTTTATTGTTTTACATTCAATTTTCAATCAAATTCAAAGTTATTTATCAATTTTGCATTAATATTTTTGTATAACTTTTTGTTCAAAGATTACACACTTAAATTTCTTATATGAGTAGTATTTATCATTATTTTTTTTATAAATGGACAAATTTTAAAATTAATGAGATCGAAATTGAATCCTGAAATTTATGGATTGCAATATTGTCTCAGGATTGGATTCACTATTCATGATTCAGCATCAAGTTTTTTTAGTCATCTTCTAATGTGCTAACTGGTTACCTCTACTCTTTGTGATAAGATAGTGATTTCCTAAAGCAAAGATCATTTAAGAAACATTATTTATATCATTTAACTCAAAACAATAATTCAAACGTTAAAGTTACCCACTGCACAGTTACCATAGCATTGTGGAAATGCCCACGTATTCAGCCAGCTTATGCAGCGACCATTCCATTGGATTGGAGGTTGATAGTATGTAAAGCATATAATCTTCGTAAAGAACAGCAAGCTGAAATAGTGGAGCAAATTTCACCAGAGGAGAAAGAGGCGAGTAAGGGCGGCATCTCAAGTAACAAGAATTAAAGTTTTTACAGATTTCCAATATATCTATAGGTGTTGGTTATACATATCAGGGTTTTATTGATTTTGAGAATAATACTAATGCACATTGGTGTTTCTGCTGTACTAATGTTTGATCTACCTAATCCACACTGTTGCCTGTATTGAAGTTTTTATTATTTCTTGTGTATCCATACACGTTGGATGTACAGGGTGTCTCGTAGCTAGTGCCAAAAACTTTGGGAGAGTCTTCTTCATTTAATTTTGATTAGAAAATATTCTTTATACTTTGGGTGAAATGTCGACAGTCACCGAGGTAAGCGACATCAAAATTTTCACTTTTTTCAATATTTTTGACTTCTTTTTTTATAAAACTTTGGACCATAACCACAATAAAATATATGAAATGACAAAAACCTTACAAAACATATATTTTTCAAATTTCTGCAATGTTTTTGTCACCTTATTTGACTTGTATTGAAGCGAGTGAATTTTCAATATTCCATATAAGTTACTGTAGTGGTAGTCCAATGTTTTGCAGAAAGGAAGTAAAAAATGTTGAGAAAAAAAATGCTAACTTTGATGTCGCTTATCTCCATAACTGTCGACAGAGAGTAACGGCATGATGATCAGTTAGTTATGGGTTAAGTTATTATCGAAGTTTTATTTTTGGATTAAAATAGTATTTAATAGATCTGTTTCTTTAGTTCCTTTATTTTTTTTTTTGTAAATAGAGATGCAAACACGGAATACATGTCACATCAATATTCTTAATATTTTCAAACTAAGCTAAACGCTTGTGCTATGAAAATAGGACTAACTTGCTGGCAAAAAATGGAGTGAGGTTCGAACCTGCAACCTTTGGATCACGAGGCGAGAGTCCTAACCACAAGCTACTCTAATTTATTTCTTGATTTTTTGTAATTAAGCATTCCATTCCCGAGAACTTAATTTATCTATTTTATAACACATATTTGTGTTGCGTTTGGAAATTTTGCGGGTAGGTACCTACCATTTATTGTGGTATGTGAAAATGGTGTTCAAAACCACCATTTTAAATATGAGAGAAGCATTTTTCAGCAGGTTTCAGGAATTTAAAAACAGCAGAGCGACCTTAGCATTCGTCAAAAACCCTCTTAACGCTACGATAACAGATTTGAAAGTTTCTCCTTTTGGAATTGACATTGGTAACTTTGAAATACAATTGCAAGGAAATATGGAGCTCTTAATTTGAACGCCTTTGTGTTGATTTGGAAATATTGAAGAAGAACAAATGTGAAATTAGTTCACAAGACAAGCGGTCTGCTTTGAAAGATCTGGAGAAGGAAGATATTATCATGTTCAATGCCTTGAATAGTATTCCTGATTCTTATAATCAGCTGAAAAAACTCGCGTTTGTTGTTCTTACCTTTTCGGTTCTACATATTCATGCGAACAATCTTTTTCATACATGAACTTTATCAAAAGTAAACTGAGAAGTCGTCTTATTGATGAGAACCTGGAATTTTTATCAAGGAATAAAATATTTATTAACACCAAAAATTATTTCATTAAAAAAAGTCATCTAAATACCTACTTGGAGTCTCTCAGACTCTTGCGAAATTGTTTTTAGTCTTCATGCGTTCCTGTACCTTCCCCCTCTACCTGCACAACCGTGTCTGTCCTCGTTGAGGTCACACATGCACGCGCTCGCTCTTTGGTGAGTATAACATTTTTTTTGCAGTCTGAGAGACTCCAAGTAAGTATTTAGGTGACTTTTTTTAATGAAATAATTTTTGTTATTTTAGTGAATTTTTATTTTATTTTAGTGAATATTTTTAGTGAAAAATGACATCTAACGATAAAATTATGTATTAAGCGTTGGTTGCAGGAAGAGTTTTATAGTGAAGAGTTTTATAGAGAAGAGAAATTACTAAATGCAGTATGCAATGACATGGATGTGGATATTAGTGACGGTTTTGTGCTGGGCGAAAAATCCGAATCGGATTCAGAAATCGACGGTGAAGAAGAGACAGATTTATTGGAAGAAAATACCAAGTTTCGACCCCAAAGAAAGGCTGACAATCTGCAAGTACTGCTTTCTATGTGATCTTAAAAAAAAATGCAAAACCCAGTACTTGTGTTTCAATAGCAAAAAGTTTTTTTGTCTACGGTACTCACAAATGATGTGCGGGCTCTGCCGCATAAAATTGTAAAGACTTGGGGCTTGCAATTTTATATAAATTTGGCCATTTCGATTATAATTTATGTAAGAATTTATTCAATAATAATAAATTTATTCAAGAAGGATAGGAAGAGGCCTGTATCCAGCAGTGGAAAGACGAAAGCTGATGAAGAAGAAGAAGAAGGATTCATTAGTTGAATTCTTATAAATTAACAAAGAAAAGATCCTAATTTACGTAATTTTTTTATAATGGGTCTCATTATCGTATGTTGTTAATTTTTAGTTTTTCTAAAGTGTAGAATAAATTTAAGTGATGTTGATTTTTTATGCTGTTATAATTATTTTTATAAATAAAAAACCATTGAAACAACATATTTTACTTTCATTTATCTTTTTACGTCACAATTTTTTTTTTTGAGAACTGAGAAGAGAGGAGTCTGAGATACTCTAGGTAGATAGTTACAAGACTGAAATAATAGGTAGGTAGTTAAGGGTTAAGCATGAAATCAAGTTTTATTCAGTGTACCTGTAATTTTATGAAGTGCTTAAATTATAATAAATGCTTACTAAATCAATAAACAGATTTGGCTCTCAAAATTTTTTTTAATCGTTTTAATGTACATTTTTGGCTCTTTGGCTCATAAGTTTGCCGACCACTGCAATAAACAAAATAATTTCTTTCTAATCAATATGAAAAACGCTGTACAAATAAAAAGAAATACCTCTATCAACAGCTTTTTCACTCTAACAACCTTACATACTTCTGTTATAAATATAATAGTAAGCACGCTATTCGGGTATATCTCAATGTTCGTACTAGAGAATGATCGAACGGAAGTAAAAATAAAAGGCGGGGCATAAGTGTGTTCGATACATAGACGTACTATAAATATAGACAAGTCATTAAAAAACAAACCTGAGACATCTAGTCTCTGCTGTCTTCTATTACGTACTAAATGTATCAGTCAGAAAGAGATAAAAATTATTTTCATAACCATGTATAAGAACATAACTCTACACATGAATGCATGTGAAGTTGTAGCGAATGCTTTTGCAAACTTGAAATATGCCTGTTTGTTGTGTTAGATGTTGTAGTGCTTCATCACGTAATAAAAAGTAACCCATAAAAACCAAGTTTTTACAATACTCCCTTTCTCAATTTCGGGTTTTGTGTCTACCATATGCATCGGAATCTCCATACAAATTGTATGAAAAAAACATTAAAAATTTGAAAAATCCAAAATTATACAATAATAATTATTATTTTTAACGAATATTTGACAGATCTTCTTGATCGTCGCCATGAGTCTGCTTGCAATGTTTCAGCTCGATTGGATCACGGGAAAAGGGTTAAAAATCGATCCAAAGTCTTTTCGACGGCAAGCAAGCAGACGCCACGAGTTCAAGGGAGTAAAAACTAACCCAAAAAAAACAAGTTTTTATTACACTCCCTTTCTTTGTAAAATATAACAACAATTAAAGCCGTATTAAAACATATAACATAACATTAAACTTACAGTAATTTAATATATTTCTAAAATGTCAGTGTTTTGAGCTTTGATAAGACACTTCATGCTTTGAAGATTAAATTCTAAAAACATTTGTCAGTCAATTTAGATTTTCGACATTCGTGTGAAGTACCTATTATGTATACCGACGGAGTAATTCAAATTTAGAAAATATTTTGCGGCGTCATCGGGCCGCCGTTGCTAATCAAACTTTTCTAATGATTCCAATTTGAAAAAACCAATAAAATTTCTAAAAATCCGAAATTATACTATAATCATTAAATTTTTTTGACGAAAATTTGATAGATCTTCTTGATCGTCGCCACGAGTCTACTTGCCAAGTTTCAGCTCGATTGGATCACGGGAAAAGTGTCAAAAATCGATCCAAAGTTTTTTTTACGGCAAGCCGGCAAGGAAGCAAGCAGACGCCACGAGTTAATACAAAGGGAGTAAAAAAAAAAAAGTGTTACTGAAAAAAACGATAAATAAGTTAAAAAGTAAAAGGTATATTTCTGAACAAGATGAAGATCTTTTGAAATGAGGTACTGAGAGCAGTCATAAAATATTTCTTAAATTATATGATCGCGGTAATATCAAAGAAAAGTTCTGTAAATTGCTATAATGTTAAATAAATTGTTTTTATATATATATATTTTTTGATAATTGATTTTTAATTTTAGGGCATTTACAATTTTTTTTATTTATTTCTTCGAAATCCAAAAGAGTGTACGTATTGGAAACGAATATTCTTATGCCTCTGTTTTTATTAATAATATTCTTCATTGCACGGTGATCGTATGCAGTAGTTAATATCGCGCGGACATTTATACATTTTGGACACCCCTAGGTCAACTCCAGCAATGTGAGTCTATGTTCACAGTATTAATTCGTGTGACGTTCTGTGTATAATAGCAGATATATATTTCGGTTTGTAACTAGTCTATATTTATAGTACGTCTATGGTTCGATACCTCCTCCACTCGAAGTTTTTAACGATTCATGTCCGTGGTCGACACTGCGTAGCCCGGTAAATATTTTCAAATCTGACATAAGATTAAGATTATATTCTCTTTTCTATGATAAGATATAACAATATAACATCATCTGGCGTTTGACACTGACGTTTACCGGCGGAATACATAATTATTCGCTATTTATTATTTAAAGAAGTTGTATGAGCATACAATAATTTTATTTTATAATTATATAATCCAGGCGTAATGGATTCATTATTCGTAGACAATCGGATGGTCGCTTCGAAATCTATCAATCCGGCAAATTTCTTACAAAGTTCATTTGAAAGTAATATTTTGCCTAAAATTCCTTTCAGAAGTGATTCTCGTGAAAAAGAGATAAAGGAATTAATGAATAATACGCTAAGTGACGATGAATTCAAAAATATCTCACTAAATTGCAGGTACCTTTTTGTATATTTTATATAAAGTGTAAATATATTGTGTGTTCCCAAGTATTATACATCTTCATAAGAAAAGCCCACAAGGCTTGTCGAAGAAAAAACTTTATGCATTGTATTGTTGTGCGAAAAATGTCACTTGAAAAAATTGTGAGGTCTGCAATTTTTTTTCATTAACCTTTCCTCTGCTATACCTACTAATTATGTGAGTATTTCTCTAAATATCTTTTTTTCTGGTTATCCAACAGGGATATAATTGCTTGATAAGAAAAAATACAGAAAAAATAGTTAAATAGTTAAATGTCTTCCACAATTAAAGAATGATCACAGATAAGACATAATTATAGACAAGTCAATTTGATATGAATTACAGATAAAACATTTTTTCAGATTCATTTAACGGATTGTTCCTAATTTAAATTTAACATAAAAGGGTTCTTAATGTATATAATGCACATGATCAGAGAAGGGGATGAGTTTTTATTATATTATAATCTGAGCATGTGCGTGGAATAGGAGAGGATTTTCTATTATAGGTATGATAAGTTGGAAGGAAAAAGAGGTACACCTCTGTCTGTTAGGTCGGATTGGGACGTGGAAAGATAGTAAGCTGGTGATTTCAAGAGAATCAATAAGGTTATGAATTATTTGGAAAATTAAGGATTGATCTAACAATATTCGCCTGCACTAAATACAAAATTCATATTTTAGGTATTCCTCCGTAATATATGTATGTATTCAATAAAATAATTACAATACATAATGAATGAATGAATTTCCGTGAAATCAATATATATATATATATATAAAAAGAAACCCATGTTTCCCTACCCGCCAAGTTTTCTCCAGAACCAGCCACAACCACCCACCGATGGTTATGGTGGTGGATAGCCCTTGGTGTCACATCGAAAATATGCGAGTTTGGTGGGACTGGCTGTGCGTGGGTGGGAGTGGGTGACGAAAATGTGCTTTCTAGCACATTGTTTTGTTATGGGAAGGCCGAAAATGCTTCAGATTGTTTTAAAATACGCGCGCTGACTGTGTCAGTGAGTCTAGAAGGTTCCGGAAAAACCTGCTCTAGAAAGTTCTGGAAGGAGGAGGTTCTAGAAAATTCCCGTAAGTTCTATGAGATTCTAAACTGATGAGTGGCGGAATGTGTCGGTGTGTCTAGAAGGTTCCTGTACATTCGAATTTCTTGAAAGTTCTGGAAGGAGAATGTTCTAGAAGGTTCGCGAAAGTTCTATGACGATTAAAAAAGTGTTCTCAAAATCTACACGTGCAAAGCCGCGCGGGCACAGCTAGTATTGGAAATTATCATGGAACGTATATGAAGATCACATCATATCTCAAAATCACCTTCGCATTTCTATATTAGTTGCATTATTTCATTGCATTTATTTAATTTAGCTTAAATCAATGTTATGGCGAAACATCTTGTGGTGAGGATCATTCTAGATTTTTGGGTGTCAGATATTTGATATTATTCTAAAACACACCATAACCTTACTCCTGAATACGTCAGGTTCGTAATCTTACAATATTTTTTTATGCTAAACAGAATTTTGTGTGAACTTTTCAACTACGGCTCAAATTTTAATTTCTATTACTTCCATCAGAGTTCACTGTAAAATACCATCAGCGTAATCTTGTACAGTAAATTCTTGTTTGATTATATTTTCTTGTAGATTATTATACAAAATGCTATACCTAACTTTTATTTATTTATGTGAAATTCCTTTCCAGATTTCGATGCTCATAATATGTATATATTTTTTTTATTACATAATGGTTTGAGAAGTTTTCAACTGTTCAACTTTACAGAGCTCACCCCTGAATCTCATATTTGGCTGATGAGTTCGTCGGTAGTAGGGCAAAGCATTGGGGAACTACATTGATTAATTATATAGATTCATATTATGGATTTTTTTTGAACCTAGTTCCTGGACCCCGGGCCTACCCGTCTCAATGTATTATATATATGTATATTAAAATATGCTATTTGCTTAATTTTAGTCCCAAAACATTGAATGGTGCTGTCTACGATTTGCATTCGACAAATAAAAACACACGGATGAATGAGTTTGTAAAACCATTATTTAAACCTCTTAAAGTAACGCCTGATGCATTACAATTCCATACAGTGCGGCGTGCACAGCGGCTGAGGGAGGATAAAAAGTATTCCTTCAAAACCTGGCTGAAATACAGAAGCGAAAAGTGTCCTACAACTAAAGTAAGTGCGATCATTTGTCTCGTCTTAGTTCTTTCTATTTCTTTTACATACATGCATAATTCATCTTAATATACGATAATATGTAACAAGCCTCTCAGCCACTACCTACCTCGCTAGTAATACCTGTTCTGAGGTAGGTAGCCTTTTCTTTATCACCTTAGATCGACATCTAATATTTATTTTTAAAGAACATAGATACAGTCAAAATCTTATTCTTCTTCATCTTCTACCTCTTATCTTATTGGGTCGGGTCCCTGTACCGCATAAAAGGTTCCAGCTTTTCCTTCTTGTGCTTCGCTCTCCACGTCGCAGCCCACGTTAGTTGCAACCTCGCTTAGCAGCAGTTATCCAACTGTTTCCACCAGCTCTTCCAAGGTTGGCCCCTTAGTCTTCTGTTTTCTGTTCTTACCTGGAATATCCGCTTTGGCAGTCTATCTGCTGGCATCCGCAAGATATGTCCCAGCCACCGTAAAACTGTGATTTCTCGATAAATATCAATAAGGGTTCTACTTCGAGACAGACAGTAAAAATCAAAAGCAAAAAATATTTTTAAATAAAATAACTCTTTATTTAACACCACTTTTTAAACCTGCACTACACTACTAGCGAAGTTGTTTTGACAAAGTAATAATCGAAGTTGACCGAAGTCCGAAGTATGTGACTACACACTCGTGCAACTTCGTGAGGAACTCAGTTGCCCGATATAATAGAACTTCGGGACGCTTCAAGTCCTTTGACTCGGGCGCAAAAACCGACAACTATCGGAAGTCGTCCGAGGCGAGCCGAGCGTTGCACGAAGCGATCAGAAGTACCTCTCTACACTGTCATATCGACTTCGCGAGTGTGTATGTTTTAGAGTTTTTAACCAACTACTTTCAGCTCCCAGCTGAGCCTTCATCAGGGTTGAATATTACTAATATTCAACCCTGATGATTTATATTGATAAAGTTTTGAATATTTCACCATATATTTTGACATATGAGTCAATTAATGTAAGGAAAAAGCACAAACCATTAGCAAAAAAAATATTGTGCAATACCAAAAAATCAAACCTCTTAATACACTACAAAAAGTTCCTAGGTTTAGTATTCATTATGTTTCTATAGTCTGATTCACGTGAACATTTGGTATTGTCGGTAAATAAAATTCTGATCAACTAAATCTTATCAATGATTTACACTTTGTCCTTAGATATAGCCTCCCAAATGTCAAAATGTATGATGAGATTACGGAAAATTTAAAGTGTAATAACAATTTAAATACTTACTTACCTGTCAAATCAGAACACCGGCTATACCGTGGATACTTACTCTCAGAAGGATCACTTATAATGAACACTATCTTGGATTTAGCCGTGTATTATTATAGTAAAAAAATTTATAATACAATTATATACGTTTTTACTAGTTTAATTTTAGTGTCCAGTACTTAATTTTTTTTTTAATTCTGTGGCTTTTCAATGTGTGGAATTTGCACGCCGCTGGGTTAAGGTTTGCAAACTGCAAAAATGCAGATTTTACTAAAATCTTTTATGTGTGTTTTAGTTTTCATCATCGGAAACTCCTGACTTAGAGCCTGGAAAGGAAATACTCATACGAGTGAGGATATATCATCCATTCAAATACATTGTAAGTCATAAAATTTCATATGTATGATCACCTGGTCGACAGTGGATCACTTTTTTTAGAAGCATGTAACTTCAAAATTAGTTGACTTATTTTATTTGAAATTTTCACCCTGGTAGATTCTTTATCATTATATTAATGGGTAATAGTTTAAACCCCATCCAATAACAGAGAGAAATGTTATTTATATAAGATAAGAGAAAATGATCCACTGTGAAACTAGCTGGTACACAGTGGATCGGCCTATGGTCAACAGTGGATCAAGTAAACATAAATTATTTGAAGAAACAAATAAAACACTGGAAAAATGTAAGGAATTTTTATTATTTAAAGTTATGGTTAAAGTAAAGTAAATTTTTACTATTTAAAACATTCACAGTCTCTATTAAATGACGATGCCTTTGCGAGACTGTAAGCTTCCGGTTTTCTAAGACTGAGATCGGGATGACGTTGACGAAAACATCTCAGCTATTCAATGCTTGCCATTTTATTGACTTCCCAAGAGATTGGCATTTTAATATTATTGAGCTTCACCATTTTAAATGCAACATTGCAGCAGTCTTTAGTTGATAGGCCATAAATTAGAGTGGCACATTTCTTATAATAGTTTTTCAGTAATTCTTCTTGTTCCTTCGAAAACACCATATTCACTTCATAACTAGGTACAAAGCGCAAATTCAGATCCAACCAGTGGTATCGCTGTAATGTAGTGAATGAACTTTTTATTTGCTCTGCGGATACTCATTCTTCCTGAAACTAGTTTCAACGCCTCTTCTATTTGTGCGTGTTTTCTTTCTTCTCTCCTATGCCGAGGCATCCTACAAAACAATACAAGCCAATATTGAAAATAAGTACCAAGTAGTACACAGTGGATCATGATCCACTGTGTAAGGTGATTCATTGATCCACTGTAGACCAACCCCTCATTTCTTACAAAAAAAAAAAATCATGACTTTACCCTTTTGAATAACACATTTTTCTGAATGTACACGCATACTGCATAAAACAATCATAGTAAATAAAAAATGCTTAAGTGTAGCATAGAATAATTAATAAAACAGTACACAAAAATCTACTTATGTGATTTTTTTTATTTCCAACCACAAAATCACAAAATACACCAAGGCACTTCTATTCGCTTGCTTAGCTATGCGTATACTTGAGTACTGACTTGTTTGAGAGTGCAAGAGCATGGTATCTTACTAGCTGAATACACATACACACATACTAAGAAAGTTTTCGAGATATTTAAGTGATCCACTGTATAACACCGATCCACTGTAGACCAGGTGACCCTACATATTATATAATATGATTTCTTTCATATAAATCTACTATAATATTGTGGTTACTAAATAAGATGTATTTTGCATGATAGTAACCACATACACCCCAAGAAAATGAGTGGTTACAATCTGTATTACGATGTATTAATTCACTTTGATTAAATATATTGCAACATTGCTCATGTTGACTAAATAATATATTTTTGAATGTGAAAATCCCACATAAACTGCAAATTTACTTATATATTACTAAGACAGTTTCTTCTAATAAATTGGCAACCTTGTATTTATTAAACATATATCGACAATTCCTTAGTAAACTAAAACATCTACAAAAAAAAAAAACAATTTTACAGGAGAACTGTTTGAAGCTTGGCTTTGATACAAAATGGGAATATGTATTTGTCCGCTCTCACATCAGTTTTATTCTGTGAAAAAACTAGAAATATTTTTTTAAATTTTGTATTACAGAATACAAAAGGTTAAAAATTCATTTTTGGTACATGTCTGAGTTTAAATAAAGATCGTCAATATCTTGTCATGATCTTAAAACAATCACGGATGTGCAAAAAATGCCATGTTGACTTTTTTGGATCGTTAAATGTGAAAAAAAGAAGCCATCTAATGGTATATAAAAATGTATTTTTTCTCATTAATTAACCGTCATCATACGAATTCGGTATCCCGACGCTTCTGATTTGCAATTGTAGAACAATGCAGCATGTGGAAAAGCGTCGTTGTACTGCGCTGACTATATTTGAGGTTTGAAAGGTATCAACATTAAATAACTAACCCAAGTTTCAAAGGAAAATTTTGTACTTATCGAGCTATGACATAAACTGTCTTTATGTAAATAAAACATCAAACTGCTCTCCTGCAAACTTGAGAAAAATCACATGCATCATTATTCTACGATTATGACAATCTGAGTTTTATCATAATTCATTTTTCGTACACACCAGAACTTTTTCACTCCTACCTCCATACATTTCTCTACCACATATCATCTTCTACAAAATCATTACACCTTGTAAATTATATGCAGATTGACGGAATCCGCAGCTGAAATACTAAAGAGAAATACAATATGTGCTCTTAAATGAGGTAGCTTTGCAAAGAATTAACTTTATTTGATTATCTTTATACTTTTTCAGCATGGTGCAAAATGTGGATACAATCCAAAATTTTTTCATGATTTGCTGGTTCTTGGATCTGACACCCTCGAAGTTCTCCGAGATAAAATATTGTGTGCTAATGATCTTGCTTCGAATGCAGACGTCAGTGAAGACCCAGAATCATTGGAAGCAAGAGTTATTACCAAGGTACATGACTTTTAATTTTACTTGCAAATTGCATAAAAAAAAACAAAAAAATAATTAAAAATAAAATTACATATAGTCAACTATTATTTTAGTTGTCATAATACAGTGGAATCTCGTTAATTCATAATTCAAGGGATCCAAAAATAACATTTCGAATAATGCGGAACCCCGTTAAATCAAAATTCAATGAAAAAAAATATGCAAATTTAAATTGCAAAACTCGCCAAGTTTGTCATAAAAATTGTGAAAAAAACCATAAATTATGTGCTAAACCTCATTAATTTTTGAAAAACGTCTGTATTTTTGCATGTTTCAAGAAATCATTTTGAAAACGCAATAATTATTATGCTAATACAAAGATCATTTCAAGCGACATTTTTATTACTAAAATACCCGATATTGACATAATATTTGTTGTTCTCATTTGTGAAAAAAAAAAAATTATCAATTTTGTCAAATTTCGAATTATGTGAACTAAAATGTATTGATTTATGGCACAATGGGCTAAATATTACTTCGATTTACGAATTACCATTTTTTTTTTAATTATTGAGGTTAATCTACTATATAAAATTAACATTTTGGGACCCCAGGGTTTTAAAAATCTTGAATTATGGCAAATTTTGAATTATCAGGGTTTGAATTAACGGAGTTTTACTGTATTAATGAATTATTTGTAACATTCTAAAAAAGAAAGTTAACTTCTTTGAGTATGTACAAGGAAGAGCTACTTAACTTGTATGAAGAAAAATTATGAAAACTTAAATTGCCAACATTGAAGCGGAGACATGAACACAGCGAGGTGATCTAATTATTATTATGTGATGTAATATATATTATACACCATTTTGAAGAGGGATGTAAATAATTTTGTGAATTAAAATAGAGAAAAGAATTTTAATTTATGCATATTCTATTTTGCATTATCTATTTGGTGTGGGTCTGTTCTGACAAGAGTACAGTAGTATAAAAACAGATTGACTATAAATTAATAACATGGTTTATACAAAGTCAGTTAGTTTTTTAAATTTAATAATCATGTCTAACCACGATAAAAAGGTTTATTACTTATATACAAGTAATATTCATTTTAATGGATATCAAACTGGTACATAACTATGATCAATATTTTTTTTGCAGGATTATTTCAAATCAGGATTTTTGTTTATCGATGGAACATTTTATAATGACCACAGAGATCCGGAAAATATAGACTACAGCGAATGTATCAGAGAGTGGGCAAAAAGTAAAAAAAACATTGATCCATTTAAAACGGCTGTCATGGAAGATACTACATTTGATCAACTAAATATTCGACTGGGATATCCACAGGTGCAATAAAACTCTATTTTTGTTTTACAGTATTTTTGTACACTTTTTTTGTTGCTTCTCCCAGCTTGATCTGGGCCGCCACAGGTCGCCTTCCTTCCAGGGTTGCCAAGAGGATACTTCTTGATACTCGTTCCTCTAGCATTCTTAGCACATGTCCAAAACAACATGCATCAGTATCACATGTTTCTCTATATAAAAAAAGTCATGGATAGCACCCACATTACAGCTTTGTCCCGTGGGTGACAAAGACCAGTGACCAGTGCTGTTTCCTGATTGTTTTACACATTCGTAGCTGTCATTGCATGACGCGCGTTGAATGTAACATGAATGTAACGGACCATGCTAGGTGCATTGGTCCGCCTTTTCCATTTTAACCAAATTAAAACAGATTAAGCACTCACCTTAACTTGACAAGGCGGCTTGTCACCTTCATCAGATCGAATTAAACCATAAATTATATTTGTTGTTTGGTGCGTTAAGTTAGTGATGAAAGAGGGTCTCTGTCGCTAAGTGAGTGAATTGAACACTTCAACACATAAGTCACAGTCCAGAGAACAAGACCTAGAAGGCGAGAATGAGCAGATTTACCCTGTATCCAGCGAGCTTTGGACGCGGCCAAGTCACTTGGACAATTCTTCGTGATGCTCGCAGACGATCCTAGGACAGTTTCTAAAATACAGGAAATGTACATGTTCCACTGCTCTTATTGAGATCAAACAAAAAAATCTTTAAGCAAGTATGAATTTTAGGGAATGAATGATGAAATATTATTATTTTATCAGATCAGTGCTTACATAGGTATGCTGGATATTTTTGAAAGCAAAATTTTGAGGCGTTTTAAAAATATTTAATATGTACAAACAATAATACCATAAAACATAATTTAAATAATAAATCCATAACAAATCCCTTTAACCGTTTTAGTGCTGAGCGATTTTCTTTAATTTCTATTGGTACAATAGGAAAAAATCATAGCTGCACACAAACTATGAATTTGATAAAATATAAACTTCGCGGACACTCGGCAAGTTTATATCTTTTACCTATCTAACTCGCGCGCGAAGACACAGTGATGTGAGCAGCGCCATCACGCTTCACGCAATTTCAGAGAGGATGCAGAAGAAGCGCGATAGCGCTGCTTAGCACTTAAACGGTTAAGACTAGTTAGAATAGTGGAGTCTATAAAATAAACTGTAAAGATACAAGGATTGAAGAACACTTGAGAGGTATCAAAATCTTGAGCATCAATTCAGAAATGGAGGACAGTGATAGCGTAGAATTAGTACACATAAAAAACTGCTTATCTTAGAAAACTTAGCGATTAATTGTAATAAAAGTTTTATTAATATCCAAACGCCTTCTATTATGTCCCCTCTTCTGTGTTTATTGACCCTGCCCCTACACCCATTCGGCTCTCATCACTCCTTTACCCTAAGTATTGCCCTTTAGTATTAAGTAGTAATGTTACTGAAGATGATGCGTCAGCATTGAAAATGTTATAATTATCATAAGTAACAATTAGTGAACGTAAATAGTGTTGTTTCTATTATTTAAATATAATTTTAAAATATTGATTTTGGCGTAGACGTTACAACAATTATCTCTATACTTTGTACATCTATACAATGAATTTCACATCTCAAGATCTTTTAAAATAGGAAAACTTTGGTGGTTGGGCCATGTGGAGATAATAACCAAATAGCAATCTCCGAAGTCGTTGCTAGATAAGGACTAGACTAAGATGCAGCGATGATCAATCAAGTCCAGAATTGGAGACAGTTAGCTCATAATATAAATAAATGGAGGAAAATTTATTTGGATACTAAAGATTTGTCATTTATGGTGTTCACCTATATGTACAAGGTTGATGTGAACGAAGGATCCAGGCCCTTCGAGTGTTGGATGTATTTCAATGTTATTGAGTATTATCATTTAATGGTAGCAAGCTAGTAAAGGATCCACCAATAATACAAGAATAAATTAAATACACTCACACTTGAACTTAGTCAATTGATTGAGTTATTGGAGCGAGTTTACATGATCAAGATCAAATGACTAGTTATTCACAGTGTATATTGCCTTTGAAGAAATGGCCATGTGGGAAGCCGTGATTGTATGTTATTCATGCTTGTATGCTTTCGTATGTTATTCACTTGTTGCATGCGATGCATCACTGAATAGGCCTCCTTTTAGAGGAAGCAATGTATTAAAGAAATGATGATGATCGTATATGAACTGGTTCAATGAAGATGACCAACTAGTTGAAGGGACTGGTTGGTTGATGGAAGTACCAAAAATACGAGCTCGGCATACAAAATAATATAAAATCAGAATTTTTTAACAAGTATGTATGCCTAGTGATAAGCAATGTTTGAAGTCTCGTCCTTAAATTTCCCATGTTCATGTTACTTTGTGTCAATAAATGTTACCAATTATATTTTGTTCGCTTGTTCGCTTGTTCGCCACATGCACTATACACGCTTAATTGGTGTACGGGATTTGTGCTAATTCGTACGTGATAGCTATACATTGATACATTAAATATATGCATGTGTCTAGAGCAGTCTGAAGACACTTTTAATTGGGATATTGGGCTGAGTTAGAAATAATTAATGTATTGTTTTTTATTTATTTTATTCAAGATAAAAAGATGATTAAAAAAAATAAAAAATGAAACAAGACCTGCAAGTGGTTGTAGAGTCAATAGTGATGCTGATGCGAGTGCCACCTGTTGTTGAAAATTGAAAACTTTTTATGAGAAAAATGTGGGGATTACAGGCACTTCATAGGATACCATGTTTTTACAATCAGTCACTTAAATATCTTATTTATTTTTAGGTATACCAGCATCTAGGGAATTGTGAGCATCTGTTTACCTTTTCCGATATGGAAATTCTTCAACCTTCCGACAGTTGCGTGTACACCAACTATCCTATTTACAAAAGTATATCTATTAGGAAAGCCCGCTACTGCTGCATGTGCGGGTCGTACGTCGCCAAGTGGAAGGTGGAGGGAAATGAGAGGATCCCATTTGATCCAGCCTTCTTCTGCGATGGATGCTTCACCAGTTACAACTATATTGACGGAGTTAAAATAGGAAACTTCAAGGCTTATCTTTATATTGACACAGTTGTGGCAATGTGAATATTTGACTATGTGGTAATAAATAATTTTTTGATACAAATATTTCAAAAACCTTTTATTATTTCCTTAACCATTCCCATACGGTGCTAAAATAAAAATGCGCCACCCGGTGCGTAACTCAGCGACTTTTATGTCAGATAAATATGAATATTTTATATTTATTACTTATATTAATCATTAATATAATAGTTGAAGAAATGAATGGTTCGACAACGAGTGTGCAGAGATAACACATAGAAAGAATGAGGCATAACTTAAACAGCAACAACGAAATACCAGAAACACGTCTGAGGAATATAAACAGATAAGAAGAGAAGAAAAACGAATCCACAAGAGGAAAAGAAAGAATGGGAACAATTACAGATTGGTGAATTGGAAAACCTCAACTCCCAAGGAGAGTGTAGGGAATTCTATCAAAAACTAAATCAACAGCGGAAAGAATACAAATCAAGAATAACTTTCACGTAAAGACAAAGATGGTGAAACTCTGAATGATAAAGTTGAAATACTGATGCGTTGGACCCAGCACTTTGAGGACCTCCTGAATAATAACACAAATGAAAATAAGCAAGATGACTTATTTACTGAAGAAGACGATAACATACAAACTCCAAGCATAACAGAAACTGTCTTAAGAATAATAAATCTCCGGATCATGATGAAATCCCAAGTGAACTACTCAAATACGATGGAGTAGGATTGGCAACAATGTTGCATAGTATCATTGACAAAGTATGGAATCTGGAAACTATGCCTGACGGCTGGAGAACTGTAATTATATGCCCATTACATAAGAAGGGTGATGCAATGGAATACACCAACTATCGAGGAATCACTCTTCTGAATACATCGTACAAAGTATTTACCAGCATTCTTTTCTCCGGACTGTTATCATACGCTGAGAACCTGGTAGGCCATTATCAAAGTGGATTTCGCCCAGAAACATCAATCACAGACTCTATCTATCTAGACTATTATCTCTTCGACAAATATTGGAAAAAACTCTTGAGTACAATATCTATACACACCACTTCTTCATCGACTTTAAAACTGAATATGAAAACATTAACCACACACAACTCTATAAGGCGATGAAGTACCTAGGTATTCCCAACAAACTTATAAGAATGGTAAAGCTCACTATGGCCTAGTCACAATGCAGAGTTCAGATTCAAAATGACACTTCAACTCCATTTTATGCGCTACATGGCCTCCGCCAGGGAAATGCACTAGCCTGTCTACTTTTTAATATCGCTCTGGAGAAGTGAGTAAGAGAATCTGGAATCCAAACAAGTGGGATAATATTTTACAAATCAAGTCAGATTTGGGTTATGCAGATAACATTGACATTATTAGTAGATCCAAACGTGTGATGATGGAGACATTTGCTGAGCTAGAGAGAGCTACTATTTAAGGACTATGCATCAACTCCAATAAGACAAATATATGCCTGCCACTAAAAAAGTTATGAATAATCAGGCCCTAATCACAATCGACATAGGCTCACACACGATAGAATGTATTAACAATTTTACATACCTAGGATCAATAATGACCGATGCAAATGACACATCAACCGACATAAAACACAGAATACACATGGCATATAAATGTTTCAGTTTGAAAAGACATCTCGCATCCCGAATGCTGTCAAGGAAAACAATAGTTACCATCTATAAGACACTATTTCGTCCTGTATTAGCATATAGCTCTGAAAGCTCAGTAGTGAGTAAAAAGGATGATTTGTCTCTCCTTGTTTTTAAAAGAAAAATATTCAATCCAGTACAGATAAATGGAGTTTGGAGAATACAATAAGAGGAGGGTCTACAATATTTACAATGAGCCCAACATAATACAAATTATTAAAATAGGGATGCTGCTACGGGCAGGGCAAGTAGAAAGAGAGAGTGAAGAGAGAACGCCAAAAATGATTCCCCATACAGAGCCCCAAGGTAGACGCAGCGTTGGTGGACCCAAACTCCGATGACTGGATAGAGTGCACCAAGACGTAAAAACTATAAGCATCAGGGATTGGAGGAGTATATGTCAGGATAGAGGAAGATGCAGAGGAAACCTGCAATGAATTAATTAATCCTTTTTTTAAACTGTATTATTATTATTGTATTTTATTTTAACAAATTTAAGTTGCAATGTTCAACCACATTATTTTGTTACATCTATTGTATATTCATATTATTACTTTTAAAAGCCCCTTGGGCGTAAATAAATAAATAAAAAAATGTTGGAGGAGGCTAAGGCCCACAATGGGCTATGGAACCACTGATGATAATGATAATAGTTGATTTGTATATTAGTGAATACATGTATCAATTAGTGTTAATGTGCTGAAAATGAGAAATTATATTGATTGTAATGAATGACAGCGTGCGCCTTGCTACTACAGAGTGTAAATAAGCAATCTAGCACCACACTCTATGCACTGCGCTCCCCGCACCGCTCCTCACCTCAATGCATAAACATACTAGCAAATGAATATCAGTTTCTTTGAGAAAACATTTTTTTGTTTTAAATGTTTACAGATTGCAATTATTTCGTCCAAAACATAAATAGAAAAACAAAACAGAGAAATGCCTAAAATATGAATACTATATAGTGTATTTTCAAATATATTCACATAATTAGTGGCAATTTTTATTCAGTTTAGAGCACTGAAGATGAAAGATTAATAGGCCATTATACCTGGCAAATTGTAAATGTTTGAAATTTCATCCAAAGGAAAGTAAGTAAAGAATCTTCTATTCAAAACTGAATGACGAAGACTCCCCCAAGATTTTGGTACTAACTATGAGACGCCCTGTATTCGAGGTTTGATGAAAAAATACCCCAATTTTCTAATTTCAAGTTACACGAGTCCAATTGTGTTTTTGTTATATTCTGACGTATCTTGACATAGGTGGATGATTAGGGACCGAGATCACAATATTGTTACAGTGTGCCCCTGGGATGGGGTAGAGTTTAACAGCCACAGGAGTATAGTATAACAATACAGGGCATACTATACCATTGAAGTAAACTTGATTTTAAACGAAATAAAATATGAAAAACAAAAATTCTTTAACCTCAATAATATCTTCATAACATGTTTTTGGGAATCATACCTAATCATTACACTTTCATTATTTTTTCTAACTTAGTTTTAATCTTTTCAATAAAGTCTTTCTACTACGATTTCGTACCAATTTCGATGTATAAATCTGGAAGAAAATGAAAATACTCAAGGGGGCACACTATAACATATTACACTGTGCCCCACGTCTTAGGTACTGTAAAAAACAAACGTTTTTGAATTTTATAGGTTAGAAATATCGTGGACGTTTCAAACACCAACTAATTGAAGATTAAATTCAAAATATAATTACTCACCAAAAACAATTTGTTTTTTAACAAAAATGAAACTTCACTAGTCAAATTATTCACAATCAAAAAACCTAATTTTGAACATGATTCCGTTTACCAAGCAATATAACCTACGATGACAAGGTTTAAGATTGTGGCGCACGATATTGTTAAAATACGTAAAGAGACGCAATAGACAAATTAAAAGAGAAAGAAATATTACCAACGTTACACTGTGCCCCGTGTTACATTGTTCCCCACTTGACCCTACTTTATTGGTGGCTGTCGAGAAGATTACAAGTGTGCTTGGCGATTTTTTGTTTAGTAAAAATATGAAACATTAGAAATTATGACATCGGACACGACGCTCTGCGACATCTTCTCGTTTTCGAAGGTGAAAAAACATATGAAAAGAATACATTTAGCCAACATTGAGAATATAAAAACAGAATTGCTGTAGGAGCTAAACGCTATGCCGAAAATTTTATTACAAAATTGCTTCGAAGATTGGAAAAAGCGCTGCACAAGTGGTTTTTTTCTGAAGGGACTAGTGACGCAACGAATACTACTTTCACGAATACGAATACCAAACCTACTATTTGGCGAATACGAATACGAATAATTCAACAAATTCGACATCAATAATAATACACCACTGTTCTTTTTTTTACTAAGAGATTTAATAATTACAATTTACCACCGGCAAATTTTTGTTCAAAAAACACAACAATTGTAACTTCTCGTGAGTTAGGCGACTTCTTTTATCCGTTCGTACATTCACAGCGGTCGAAAATAAACAACACTTTTTCACGCTTACGAGAGGTCACGTTATTAGATTTAACTTAGAATGAACAATACGTATTACAAAGCAAAAACGACATGAAATGAGCACCTATCCTTATTAAAACTCAACGAAATTGATGAAAGAACTCATGTTATACGTGAAACAAGTAACAATTGACAACTTGAGAACTCAACTAATCCATTCATTCAATGTTAGGGGAATCCCCGATAATAGAGTGCGTAGATGTATTTGTGAATAAAATCATCACATAAAATCAGTGACAAAATGTCGGTCAGTCCAATGAACTTAAATTTAACGCAAAACTGACGCCTTGTACATTTGTATTTTTGAAGTTCTGTATTTGAGCATCCAATCAAGATGCGCGAGTTGAATGCGTCTCGTGTTAATTACCAATAGCTTTCATCGCTCATTTCTTTAAAACTTAAGAGCTGTTCAGGAAAGGTTTGCTTTGGTACAGGGATGGCAGATACAAATAAACAATCCAACAAAAAAAATCGTTTTTAAGAAATTGAAATAAAAGTCATTTATATGTACATAAAAAGAATATTGCTCTATACCTACTCTAGACAAAGAAATATAGAAGTCTTGTTACTAGCGGCGATATCTGAGATATACTGATTCATGGGAATGACAAATTTCAACCATAAATGGCGAAAGCCTATTTGTATCGAATAAAGTAAGCGATGTAGACCTCGTTCCATTTAAGACAGACAATCGAATTAGTGTATGTAAGCCGCGCGTACGATGCACATTGTTCCGTTGTGTTGGTGATTACGAGTAAAAACGTCAACACAACGAAACTACGTGTCTTGTACGGCTTACAAATATTAATTCGATTGTCTTTCTTAGATGGAAAGAGGTCTACATAAATCCCATATACTATATCTACAACTTTCCAAATTGGATAGATGTCTGGTCAATTATGGGTGGAATCATTGAACTTTACATTGTGTAAAGTGATCACTTAGCCAGCCAATCGCAGGTCATAAGCCCTGCAAGTGCCCAAATACATACATACATATAAATAGCTTCGTCTCTGTAAGACTTCTATAATTTATCTTAATTCATGAGAAAATAGGTATTTGTATGTGATTTTATAGCCAGTGGTAGGTACCTACATTAAAACTGATATGCTTTTGATAAAATGCTCTTAAACATAGAAATATGTTTTCAAGAACGTTTGTTAATTGCTAATGCCAGATAATCAATTTCAAACACAGCTCATTCTCCATTTTCGTCAATTGCATGGTAGCGTTTTTGCTTCTGAACCTCTCAATTAGTATGTGTAAAAATCGCGCGTGTGTGTGTGTGATATGTGTACAGATGGCTGGGAAGAAATAAAGAAATACAATTTTATTAAATTCATTTTTGATGCATCAAAAAATATACAGGTGTCTCTTAGCTAGAAGCAAAAACTTCGAGAGACACTTCTTCATTAAATTTTTAATAAAAAATGTTTTTTACGCTTTAGGTGAAATAAACAAAGAAAAAAATTTTTTTTTCATTGTTCATTTTTTCGTAAAAAATGCTCAAAAAAAGAAAAAAAAATTCATAAATAAAAATATAAAATCATAAAATAAAACAATGATTATTAATTTCATTAGAAGCCTTTCGCTTCATGATTACTCTAAGGGCCGGTTCAATCAACTTGTTTATTAGTAATATTTCGTTTAAACAATCGATGTTGCGTATTCCAATAATCAAATAACCCGTTTTCGTAAAAAGCTATGCTTTTAACACAGAACTATTTTAAACAAAGTTAATGCAACCGGAACAATAATTTGATATCTGATAATTAATTTTTCATAATCGATATAAGTTACCTTCTGTAATGATAGTTCAACTTTTGGCAAAAAATTAGTCAGAAGTATTGAAAAATCGCAAACTTTGATATTGCATATCTCCATAACTATTGATATTAGATCACGGTTGCTTGAACATTTTCGACTGATCATCAAGGCAATTATCCACCTGTAAAGTTTTTTCTACTATCTGAAAAACCCTGTACAGCTATGAAATGTTTGTATTTTTAGTATTTATTTTAAAATAATACTTATTATAGATTATTTTAATTTATTGAATGAAGATTCAATGTTGTCAACTATTAAAAGGCCACGCAAAAATATTTTTAAATATAAGTACAATTTTGCTGATTGAAAAATATTTCTTAATATATAAAGATAATTGTTTTCTTTACTGTATTGATGAAAAAAATAATCATGTTATACGTTATAGGTACGTCCATAGAGTTATGTGTAAAGCCCACAAAGCAGAGAACTTTTCTTTAGTTATAGAACATCATTGGATTTGTAATTTATTAATTGATTAAATGCTTTAATTAGTTTCGTTTTAGAATAAAGCATGTATTTCAAATATATGTATCTTAATGAATACATTAATTTTGATTTGATACATTTCAATACAAAGATGGAATACAAAATACAAGAGAAAGTGCTCGTCGCCGCCAAATTATGCTAGGATTTCCAAACTATCGTCTTAGAAATGTTGCTAAATTTTCATAAACTATAGTGCTACTCAGTTTTTGTAACAAATTTTGGTAAATATCTGAAAAAATATTTTACGTAAAAGTATAGACAACGCTCATCTATGAATTATGAATATTCCATCGACATGCGACACCACGATTAATGGCGGACACATGGTGTCGAGTAGGTACTAAGGAAGGTACTTTTCTATTTTTAAAATTATTCACTCGCATGCCAGCTATTTGCCAACCCTGGTTACAGTACCTACCTACATAGGTACATATTAAAATGGCTGTATAAAGTGGTGTCCATTAACGCATAGCAAAAATCTAAAATGCCTCAATTATAAACATATGTTGGTCTACTGCGCCGTATAACTACTTATTACTTTAAGTGGGATATGCATCATTCTTGCAGTGGTAAAATTGAGACATGAAAGTACGTAACGTGAGTCTCCCTCTGGCATCACGGATTCCTGATGCATTGTTTGTGAGACAATCATATACAAATTGAATGTTTTCAATGCTGCATCTGATTGAATATCTCTTTTGTGAAATATTCCAATAGCACTGTTATTTAAATTGCTTTAATTTAAATTAGCCGGATAACATTCTTTATATTTAATGCAAATTGTATTGTGAAATATTTCAAAGAATGTGATGGATAATCCCAGTGGTGTCAACCTAATTTTTAACAACCGGTTGACTGTTTTTTTTTCTCCTCTTCATCTTTTCTCCTTCACGTCGGTATTGACATTTAGTGACCTCTTTCAAAGAGACTATAATAATATGATAATCTCCTTTTCTAAGCTGTCACAAGCTTAATGTGCCCAAAAATTTTGAATATTATTTTGTTTATTATCGCGTACGGAGTTTACTGTGGTTGGATTTTTGATCTGATTTGGTTTTGCGGAATGCAAAACGTAAGTGCAAAATGCATATTGTATAATAAAATATCAAATTAAAAATGAAAAGGAGGATTTGGAGATCCATATTGAAGCATATAGGTAATATTTTTGAACAGTTTGCAACACAAGCTTGCGTGTATTTTTACTAAATAATTAATTAAATCACTAATGAATATGACTTTAAAAAACGAAACCCAATTGCTTTTAGATGCGCTAAGATAATTGAGTCGGAATAATATCCGTCGTTAAATTTTTGTCTCACTTTAATTATAAAATTAATTTCATCATCATCATCATCCAGGTCGGTCCTTCACGGTTGAGGATCGTGATCTTCAGGAGCTGCTGACTATTCTCCTCCAGCTTCCCCGGCAGTGATGGGTCCGCTCTGTACAAAAAATTCATCCGTTTCAATACAAGGTAAATCAATATACAGGGTTATTTGTAAAACATAAATAACCTCGCAGGACTATATTCCTGCCTTGATTATGAGTCGAAAATGTTCAAGCTATTATGACCTAATTATCAATAGTTATGGAGATATGCGACATCAAATTTTGCATTTTTTTTCCAATATTTCTGACTTATTTTTTGTAAAAAGTTGGACTATCATTACAGTAACTCATATCGATTACGAAAAATTCATTCGTTTCAATACAAGTTGAATAAAATAATAAAAACCCTGAATAAATTCCAATTGGAATTCGAAGGTTTTTATTTTTTTATTTGACTTGTGTTAAAGGGAATAAATTTTTCATATTCGATATAAGTTACTGTAATGAT
Source organism: Agrypnia vestita (assembly GCA_016648135.1). Lineage (NCBI taxonomy): Eukaryota > Metazoa > Arthropoda > Insecta > Trichoptera > Phryganeidae > Agrypnia > Agrypnia vestita. Next base: position 130,910 of record JADDOH010000452.1, read on the forward strand.
AGTCCAACGTTTTGCAAAAAATAAGTCAGAAATATTGAAAAAAAAATGCAAACTTTGATGTCGCATATCTCCTTAACTATTGATATTAGGTCATAATAGCTTCAACATTTTCGACTCATAATCAAGGCAGGAATATAGTCCTGCGAGGTTATTAATGTTTTACAAATAACCCTGTATATATATAAAAAGTAACCCGTGTTTCCCTATCCGCCAAGTTTTCTCCACAACCAGCCACAACCACCCACCGGTGGTTATGGTGGTGGATAGCCCTTGGTGTCACATCGAAAATATGCGAGTTTGGTGGGGGTGGCTGTGGGTGGGTGGGAGTGGGTGACGAAAATGTGCTTTCTAGCATACTGTTTTGTTATGGGAAGGCCGAAAATGCTTCAGATTATTTCAAAATAGGCGCGCAGACTGTGTCGGTGAGTCCAGAAGGTTCCGGAAAAAAACTGCTCTAGAAATTTCTGCAAGGAGAAGGTTCTAGAAAATTCCCGAAAGTTCTATAAGGTTAAAAATTGAGTGGCGGAATGTGTCGGTGTGTCTAGAAGGTTCCGACTTCGAAGAATACGACAAATTTCTTGAAAGTTCTGGAAGGAGAATGTTCTAGAAGGTTCGCGAAAGTCCTATGACGATCCAAACAGTGTACTAAATATCTACGCGTGCGAAGCCGCGCGGGCACAGCTAGTAAAATGATAAAAACTCTGCAGAAATTCCAATTGGAATGTTTTCAAATTGGAATTTGAAGGTTTTTACTATTTTATTAAAGGGAATGAACTTTTCATATTCGATATAAGTTACTATAATGACAGTCCAAGGTTTTACTTATATCTATCTATAGGTCAACCGCCGAGAGGTTTTGTATAACTTTTGCGAAAAAATACATTTTCCTCTCATTTGCGCTACCATTACCTACACATAAAAGAAGAAGACAGATGATAACAGAATGAGATGATCATACCTACCAAAGACAATCCCGGTTGTATTATTATAGTAACTGGACATAATAAGTAAAGTAAATTGATCTAAATTGTGTTAACAAATTACAATTGTTTTGTACAGTTCGGTTACAAATATTCGGTATTTTTCATAACTTTGTAGATTTTAACGACCGGTTCGTGCAAACCGGTTGGATGACATTACGTAATTCTTTGTTTACTATCAGTCATTATCGTGAAACAATAATACATATTTTATGTATAACTGTATCTTGAAGCTGATGCCAAATAGGTGCATAAAACGCGATTCATTATAGCGAATTGCAGGAAATTGTATTTTTACAATTTAAATTAATCTTAGTCTCTGGAGTATTCTTCAATTTTTTAATGGTACCTACCTAACAATGACGTAATTCATGTGCTTGGTTGCCCATTGCATTGGTCTTTTGCCTAATTTTCTTGATATCGATAACTACAATTGTCAATTTGTTAATGCAATACATATGATATACACCGATACATTAGATTTTTTCTACTCTGATAAAAAACATTTCGTGTTTTTTAATGCTTTGAAGCGAATAAAATTTTAATTTCTATATTTCACCAGTTGAATGTTTTCGATGTTGGCCGGAATTAAAATTTAGATATAATTGAATACAGACAGATGGAATGTTGGGTAGGATGACTTTCTTCAGGATCCTAGAGTACAAAACGGCAAAATTTCGAACAGATGGCATTCAATAAAAATTATAATACCTACATATTCCAAAATATATTATAGATGTCTTACAGAAAGTATGTATGGAGTTCTTGGGATATTTACAGGGCTTACGACCTATCATGTGGCCGCCGGCTTAAGTGGTCACTAATTCCACCCATGATTCACCACCACATCTATCTATATAAATAGCTTCGTGTCTGTGAGACATCTATAATACATCTTGGTTAATGACGAAAATCCAGTGATTGTGTTTTTGAAAAATTAAGGATGGTATAATAGTAATAGATTTTAGAATGTAAAGTGTAAAATGCTAGCTAATATACAAGAGTGTAATATTGACTAACTTAAGAAATAAAATAAAAATATTTGAACATGTATAGGTACTAAAAATATTCTGAACCTACATATTTATTTCGGGAGGGATAGGGTTTTTGTAAGGTTTTAAAGAGATACCTGAAATATACATTTAATGTAGATCGGCCAAAGCGTGGAAATTGTGGTATTGTATGGAGAACAAATACATACATACACATACAAATTTCATAAAATTGATTAAATATTGAATTCAACAAGATATCCTTATTCAATTCTAAAAAAATTAAGTATCTTTGTCGTAAATTTACACCGATGCACATCCATTAGAATGGATAGAATACCATTAATTTATTTCCTGTCAGTTTGATGCACACTAAATTATTGTTCTCTATAAATTTATTGTAAGATCGTGAGTTTCTTGTAAATGGAGTTAATCAAAATGCTCCCATTATGAGTGCAATAACAGAACAGGCGATTGTTATTGTAATAAACATATATTATTGTGGTGCTTGCTTGTACACGAATGACACTTGATTCTCTCGTACGGGAAACTTAGCGGTAAAAGTCGGCGTGCGTAAGTTGGTCATTTTGTTACGCGTAAAAAACACAATAGAAAAAAATGTAGGCAGTGTTGGACCGCAGTTATTGGTGATAATGTCAATTGTGTATAGTAGGTATATTGAAAAAAAATATTTTTTTCGGGTCGCAATCCTAGGATTGGTCTGCAACAAGCTTTCTCCACTCCTCTCTGTCACCTGCCAGCCTCTTCATTTCTTGGCAGTTGCTACAGCGCGCATCTCCGATAATCTGGTCTACATAGCTTAATCTCGGGCGGCCTCTACGATTGTTGCCTTCAAAATTTCCCTCGACGATGGTGGAAAGCAGGCCCGGATGCCTTATTTATGGCCTATCCAAATTGCTCGTTGTTGGGCGATTCTGTTAAGGAGCCACCTCTTTTCGCCTACCCTGCTCAACACCTCGTCGTTTCGCATGTGTTCTGACCCTCAGTGAATGGTACCCACCGCTTACCCAGGACCGTTTTATGAACAAAAGCTCCCATATCGGTCCTTCTCATTCGTCTCCAGGTTGACATTTTTTTTAGCTACAATGCAAGACCGTGCTACCCCGCACGGGTCGTATAAACCGGTGCGAGGCGGCACGGCCGCAAAAACAAAACCATTCACAGACCGACACCATTAGATACGTCTTTATTGCATAAAAGAAATATATAAATAAATACAAGAACAAAGAAAAGGTAAAATAACAAAATAAGAAAAATAATACAATATAATACAAAAATAATAACTTTTCAAAGCAAGAAAACACTTTGTGGCTTGACATTATAAGAAATTTAAGAAAAAATTAAATACTATGTTTTAAACCACTTAATTGCTATATATTTGTCAACTAGTTTCGGTTGGACTCAACCTTCTTCAGGACAATTACAATATAGACTGCCAGTCAGTAATTGTCCTGAAGAAGGTTGAGTCCAACCGAAACTAGTTGACAAATATATAGCAATTAAGTGGTTTAAAACATAGTATTTAATTTTTTCTTAAATTTCTTACAAAAATAATACAAGAACAAAGAAAAGGTAATAACAAAAGAAGAAAATAATACATAGTAGACGAATTTCGCGGTGGCGGCAGTGGATGGCTAAGGTCAAACAGACACCCCCTTAACTGGGAAAAAGACGAAATAAAAAAATGTTCTGACCCTCGGATGGATCCTCGCCGTGCGCCTGTAGCACCACATCTCAAAGGCCGCTAGCCTCCCGGACATACTCTGGCCGATGGTCCATGTTTCGCTGCCATACATCAGCACACTCCAGACAAGAGTTTTAATCAAGTTTTTCCTAACCTTGAAATAAAGAAAATAATTAAATCGTTTAATTTGTTTATAACTTACATTTATTGAATACAGGTAGCAAGGAAATCCACATTCAAACTTGACCTAAGCTCGTCAGATGTCCGAGCGCTCTTACGATGTCTGTATTTGCGGCAGTAGGTACTGTGCGATGGTTATGGGAATGGATCCGGCGTTTTGGTGTAATTTTCTTTGAAATTCTATTTCCTACGCATTAGTGCCCGATTTTTATAATTTTGTTTATATTTCGCCCTCATATTCGCGCCATTTTAAGAAAGTCGAGAATTTTCAAACTTTCTCAATTTAATAGTTTCGTATATTTTTAAATTCTTGAGATATATTCTTGTAAATTAAAATGAATTTTAACACGTACACTTCTCTTCAAAATAACACTTGTTTCACTAGAATGAGATAATTGGTCTCTGAGATACGTTCCCGTTTACGGACGCGTGTCGAAGATTCACTTTGCACGTGCACAGTTTGCGACGATCGGCCGCTACAAAAACAGTCCTGACACAAACTTTCATCCTTTCTCTTTAAAACGAAATCAAAATGGCGGCGGATTGTTTCTTTTCAACCAAGTTATTGAAATTTGTACTTATTTTAACAGTAACTGTCGCATATTTGGGTGTAATTGCCTCTCCACACCCGGCACCGATATATATTAATGACGTTTTTTCATCAAGAATTGTGGCCGTACTCAACTCGCGCTCCTTTATGTAAATCTTAAGACAAGTTTCGTCTCATCTGTGTACACGCACTTTTATATTAGTATAATAATAGGTATATGTGGGGTACAAAAGCAAAGGCAGCAATATCCAAAAACTTAAAATAATGTTATGAATGTAGTCACCGAGGATTACTCATTTAAAACGTACTGAATTCTAGATTTTATGTATCTATCACTTCCAAAATCACGTTTTCTATAAATATTTAGACTATTTTTTTATAAAATCTCGAATTCAGTACATTATAAATTAGTAGGTAATTCTCGATGGCTGCATTAATTTTTTTTATATGGATAGCCTTTGTTTTTATATCCCACATATACATATAGGCACACCTAGAACGATAAATTTCCATTGCAGGAGAAACGTGGGAGGCACTAAGGAGACCTTTATCTAGTGAATAGAAATTGCTTGATGATAATATATTTAAATGGCGACCTAACTTTTTTGTTTTCCAATATGTTCCCGCCTATTCGCCCGGCCCAGCCGAGGTACCTACCCGCGGACGACAAGAAAAACTGCACGTATCAATGGACACAATAAATAAGTGACCTATGTGCAATACTCAGAACATCGACGACAATGTGAGGCAGAACGTCAATAAAGGGAAATCAGACCCCGAACTTGTGTACCTACCTATATTTGCGAAAATTAGTTTTTTTTTTAAATTTGTTTTACGAATTTTGAGATGAGGTATCTCAAAATTGCTTGATGAAAATATTTGTTTGTCTAATCTTAGAGTAAAAAAAATAAAAACAATTAACTAATAAATTATTTCTTAAAACATAAATTAATTAATAAAATAAAAATCATAAAACCAAATTAATTAATAAATTATTTCCTACTTATATTATATTTTATAAAAAAATTTCATTAAAAATAAAAATTATATTGCGCAATAAGAAAAAAGTTATGGTTTGATATACGCATTCTTTGATTTCTTTCTGAGAATTGAAAATTTGAATACATTTATCTCATAATGCCATTTTGACTTTATTTTAAATTAAGCATAGAAAACCCTTAAAGGGCTATGTACCTAAATAATATTTATAAACTGTATTCTAGTTGATCTAAAGACACATTAGCTGTTATAAGTAAAAGTAATTACTTGTTTTACTTCAATTGGAAAAGCTTTACCTACAATATAAAACCTACAACATCAAAGTTTCTTTAGACTAAGTAGAATAATTATTAAATAAAGCGCAATATCACGATACCTAAGAACACACATTAGATATAATATATTAGATGTGCAAAAAAAGATTTCGAAGAGACGTTCAATTTCAAGTATACATAGTGATCTTAACTACAGGTCAATTTTTTGTTTATGACACTCGAAGGATGTAGTGTATACCGATATCCGTTGAAAACGAATCTTCAGGGACAAATCTGATGGCATCAGACAATTCTGAACGGTGCTCTTCATTCTCATGAGAATATCTTTAATCATTTCATTTATAGCAATGTTTTCAGAGGATATCGGTATACTTTCAGCACGTCCTTGAAGTGCCATGATAAAAAAATCGATCTGTAACTAATTCACGGCGTTTTCCGCGGGTGGTAGGTAGGTGGTAGTATGGAGCGCCACACCCCTCCATTCTGACAACTCTCACCCCATCCACATTCTTACATCTTCAAATGCAAGCTCGAACAGGACCGTCTTCCAGCATCTGGTTAATGGTTGGAATGCCACGTTTTCCACGGCCATCCTCTGTTTCTTGCGCCGTCGACACTTGCGTCATATATCTTTCTTACAGTTTCGCTAAACATGCCCAAACCACCTAAGTGCCCCTTTTCAATTCTTTTAACTATGCTAAGACCAGATTTAAATTCTTACCTTATTTGTTAATTTTTCAGTGTATCATAAACGAATTTATACGTCTAAGTGATGTCATTTCCAACGCATTCAGTTTACTTTCGTGCCCCCTTCTGCCAACTTCAGACTTCATTTCCAACAGATTGGTTAAGAGACGCATGTACATATTATATGATGGAGTAAAAATCTCAGATCTGATCTTAGAGTGGATAGAATTGAAGATCGCTTAGGTGGTTTGGTCATGTTGAGTGAATGAATGAGGTGAGAATGGTAAGAAATATATCTCACTCAAATATTGATGGTGCTAGAAATACTGGAAGATAGTCCCGTTAGGAGTTTCAACAATCGATGAGCTTGCATGCAAAGATGTATGAATGTGTATGAGAGAGTTGTGTGTAAGGACAGAAGAGTTTGCCTCCCAATCCTCTCTGTGTGTCAGTAAGCTCTCCACGATATGTACATATTAGAAAAGGATTCAGTAAAATGCTAACAGAAAAGACGGAGGATCATGTAGCACCTGTGTAATAAAATTCTAACTACGATTGTCGCAATACGCAGAGAACTGTAGATAATTGTATGTTCATAATATAAATCTGCCGCCCTCGGGGAAGGTGGGTGGCTGGAAGCAATGCGGGGTGATTCGCTCTCATTAATATGACTACCGCGGTTGTCAATCCATTTGGCAAAGTGTTCTATATTTAGATAATGGGACATGACAGCATAATTGTCGGGTAGGTACCTTTATCTAGGAAAGGCTTGACCGGCGGCGCGTGAAAATATTCCAACTATGAGAGGAGCGGCGATGCACCCGGCTCTTCGCAGCCTCTGGCGAGTGTGGCCAGGGCTGCGCCAAGCACGCTCCGATCTACCGCCCTGGACACGTCTAAGGGTGCAAACTCGGTCAGAGACATAACTAAAAAAATCTGGCTTCTAAACAATATGGCAAAATGTAGGGACCCACGGGAATAACTATGCTTTAAATTCACCGTTAACACGCATTCATCGCCTTGGAAATAAGTTCTCGAAATTCGTTGACATTTTTCGTCGTAGGAGCATACCCGAATTAAAGAATTACTTAGACTAACTATATGCCAGTAGAATTGAGTACAGTTTAATGGACTAAATTCTTATTTATTTTTTGCTCTTCTTGTATTAATACCACTCTGAATTTGATTTTTACTTAATATTCTTTATGTTTACTGAGTTATTATTTTTTTAAGATTTTAATTTTTACCCTTTACTTTTATACTAATCATTGTTAATGTATATTTATTTATTTTAAAGTGTTTCAATGATTGTTCATTTCTTTTTTAAATATGTTTTAACTCCATCTATAATTTTTTGGTTTATTTTATCTTCTTGTCTTATTTATCTGGTAAACTGATTTAATTACCTTTATTTTATTAAATATTTTTTCAATTTTTTAAATTATAACTGTTTGCTTTTTTACTATTTATTTTTTATATATTTTTATTTAAAGTGGTTTTAATGATCATTCATTTCTCTTGAATATGTTTTATTTCTATTAATTTTTTTATTTTTTATTTTGAAGCGTGTTTTATTTTTATTTAAAAATTCTTGTACCACTATTGTAAAATTGGTATATTTTTTTTTACTTTTACTATGTATAAAAATACCTATATGTAAACTAATTTTTAAGGCCACTTTTAAGACATTTGATTTGAGCTATTTAAACGATTAGTTATTTAAACAAAAGGCAACTTATTTAAGACACAATACACTGTGCCTTGATTAAATAGCTGAAATTAGAAATATTGATTGAGATGAATTGATTGAATAATATATGTAATATAAAATTTATAAAGATGTTTGTATTTAAAATATATGACACCTAATAAAAAAATATTTAATTTAATATCTTTTTATACAAAAATGATACAAAATGCACGAGAAGCTATGAGAAAAAGGAATGATTTTCGCTCGCATTGCCAGACGATCATCTCAAGCAATTGAGATGCACGGAAAACGTGTCACATCTATATTTTTGCTATTTTTTAACTTTGTTTTTTGTGCTATGAAAATAAACCTATGTTGATGATCTCCTGGAACTAGAATCGAATCCCCGAATACTAGAGCAATGGCGGGCGGCCATTGACACATATGTTGGGAAGGTGTTAGTGTGTAAATAATCCTATGGTGTGTAGTGATATTTACATGCAAATGTAGTGATTAGACTGAAGAAGAGACGGATACGTCTCGAAACCGGTAGACTAAAAATCTCCGTAAGTGGTTATTTACTAACATAAATAACATTTTTTTAAATGCCTGACGTTATAACATTATAACATTATAACAATAACTAATTATAACATATGAACGTATTTATTATTAACGTTGTATAACATAACGATATTTTATTATTTGTATAAAATATAAAACTATGAATTTGAAATAATTTTTTATAATTATTAATAATAAACACCCTATTGGGCTTTTACAGTACAAAAAAATTAAAAGGAATTTCATATACAGTACATAATTTTACAGTTTTACAGTAAAAAATTAAAAATAATAATATAAATAGAACGTATATTTAAGATAAATGAACAATATATTTTACATAAACGATGATTAGTACACAAGCAAAGAGTAATAATTAGAGACCTTTAAAATAAAGATAATTAAACCAATATACCAGATAAATAAGATAAGCAGGTAAAATAAACCAAAAAATAAATATAAATTTAAGTCTTCGTTTTACAGAAGAGGGTTTGATTATTGCGGTGTTAGCCGCCCGCACAAGAGCGCCGCCCAAGAGCGTGCCGCCCAGCGCGGCTCAGCCCTACCGAAGTTGGCCAGATCAGCCATGCAAGCAGCCTCACAATGAGCCATTAATACTAAATGTATCACCACTCTCGCTCGAAAACTTTACATCGAACAATGATGTAATATTGGTGGGAAAATCGAATCACCGCAAAAGCTATGGCGACGTCGATCTGCGCTCCAACGGAAATATCCATAAATCAATATATGAACTTCGGCGTAGAAATCATTTAAATTTTATTTCCTTCGGAATAAATTTAAATGATTTCTAGTATTCTACTGAATAGAAGCGGAAGAAATTGGACATAATCGAGGAGTACACGTTTTACAGTGAATTGGAAATCGCTGGAAAAGTGGAGAGGTCAGTCGATCATTCTCGAAGTTTCGCGAAACGACGCATTATCTATTTTTTTCCAGGCCCTCTCGATTATAGTTTTCGCCATCATTTGTATTATTTTTGCATGTCATCGATTGTATGAGTAAATATATGCCTATTATGTCGTGCGGAGAATGTGAACTTCGTTCATCTTGTAATCACTTACTGTAGTATACCTATATTGTATAATGTATTAATGTTTTATTTCAATGTATCATCGTAAACTGTTACTGTACTAGTCACCTTGTCCTAAATGACTATCCATTAGGGTCATTCTGACCTGTCGATAGTCTTTAAATTAAAAAAAAAAAAGTTCTTCAGTCAGAAAGTTGTTTTGTAAAATAATTTTTATATGCCCTTGAGGTGAGTTTTCACGGAAACGATGCTGTATAAATTATCCAAATATAAATAAATAATACAAAACATCCTTGCTTGAGTAATTCACACGGGGTTCTATGGTACATGACTTGGGAATCGAACCCGAAACCCTCGATATAGGAAGTCTTGTCATTGGATTCCCCCCACTGGATTCGAGGTCCGCTGTGTTATCCCCAATAATAATAATTTCGAATGTCCGTCCGTAACTTCCTATTCAATAGCTGATCTCCTTCCGTTTTCAAATTTTTGTTGCATTCTTAATGCATCCATTTTTATATCTCGTATTTCATTGGTATTAATCGTTAATCAAAATATGTAATTCTACACGCAACAATGTAAGTCACTAATGCTAACTGAGCTCCCAGATGGCTCAAGTAATATTCGGCTATAAGATGATAATGGAAGGAGATGGAAGAGGCCTATATCCAGAAGTGGAGAGAAAACAAAGTATATTTCAGTAGAACTTGTTATTATTTTAGAAAAACAACTGTTCATTTGGTTACGAATAAAATGTATGCGTTGTATTATATTATGTATTAGGTACTTTTACTCCCTTTTTTAACTCGTAGTGTCTGCTTGTCTGCCGATGAAATTTTGGATCGATTTTTAACCCTTTTCCCGTAATTTTGGATTTTTCGAAATTTTAACGGTTTTTTCAAATTGGAAACCATACAAATGAGAAAGGAGCCCGACGCGTGGAGAAGGCGCGAAACCTGTTTCAACTAGTCTGACTCTAGCCATGGGTCCAATCAGACGGTTTCGAAGACGCCGTGACCCCTACACCAATTATTACGTTTTCAATATTCTATAAGTTTTAAGGATAATAATATACATGGAATAGATTTTCCACATGAACTTAAAGCACGAGGAATATGTTGATAGAATATCAAATTGGAAACAATACAAATGAGAAAGGGATTATAATGAAAACTTGGTTTTTATGGGTTAGTTTTTTTTATTTATTAAATTAGAACGAAAGTAGATTGAATGCAGTGGAGATGAGGTCCCTTAGACGTACGTGTGGTAAATCCATGTATGATAGAGTAAAGAATGAAGCTATTAGGAATGAATGTAAAGCTGATCGTAGCATAATACATAGAATAAAAATAGGGTCGCTCAGGTGGTTTGGGCATGTTGAGCGAATGAATGAGGAAAGA
>JADDOH010000453.1:0-40263 GCA_016648135.1 Agrypnia vestita
CATTTCATTACGTGGGTTCAGAGCCGACGGTAACGGACGCGGAAACAAATTGGTACTGATGTCGGGACGTAACGTCGGGATTATATCTTAATTATCTTTAGGATAGAAGCGAGGTCATCATACGTGCATTCTGCATTTCAAACGTTTTACTAACATATATAAATACATATTATTGCGTTTTACAAATTGAATAGGATCGCGGAAAATAGGCATTTCGTCCGGTTGTGCAATATTAACTTCCAACGTAGCATAATGCGATCTTATTAACGGCGCTAGACTCTTAAGGTTAGGCACGCGGGGATTATAAATGGGATAATGAACGAGAACCGAATGGGGAGTTCGTCTCCTCTGGTCGGGGGGCGAGAGGCCGTTGCGTCTTTTACGCCCCGTGATCTGGGGAGGCTGAATTTCGATTATGATGAAGACGAAGGGAGATCTACTCGCGTGGCAAGACAGGGTCGTATGTCGGAGCGCGCGTTCTCGGCTATGGAGACTGTTTAGAGTGGGAGACATCTTGGATTTGGGGCTAGGTAGGATTATCTTAACTGTATCTACCCGGTTAAGACAGGGTTTTAAAGCCAAGAATTACAGGATAGTCTGAAGGTCCTGGAGCGGCGACCCTCAAAGATCCAAGGGGAAGAACCTCTCACGTCTTTTCAGTCCCCTTGGTGCGACGAGCTCGGGCTCTGGTTATTAATGTATGTGAATGTAATAACTCCGTACTCAAGGACGAGATAGGACGTTCCTCATGAACGAGAAATTATAAGATGCAGGTAGCAGTTCGACAATCAATACTTATGCTCGGGACCGCTTTAATGAACGAGATCTGTCAGCAGTTTAACAATCAACTTTTATGATCGGGACCGCATTCAGGAGCGCGATGGCATTACTAACACCATCACTCTCATCATTCACCACCTTTTCTAACTTGCTGTATACAGAGACCTTCGGGGTTCTCCCTTCCCGGCCAGCGAGAAACATATCAGGAATTACACAATCAACTGTAATAATCATGCTGATACCATCATTTTAATATCTCTAGTCAATAAGACTACACCGTGGGATCAATCACATCAACTATAATTGGCGATGCTAACATGGCTCTGACTGACGCGCTCAAGGACGAGTCTTTTCCAGTCACCCAGATAGTTCATTCAGCCCTTTAATCAGCAGTAAACATCATAATAATCCGGCTCATGTAGCCGCAACGTGGGATCCTCATCATTATACACCAGTCAATTTGACTGCCCCGCGGGACACTATACAAACCTTAATATCAGACGCGGGATTTCTTCCTGATATGTTTGTCGCCGGGAGGCGAGGACTTCGAGGGATTCCAGCAGGAGCAATAGAGTCTCGGCTTGATCTTGGTCTGCAGCTTAGTGTGGGAGGTTATGTCTAAACAGGAGTTAACCACCGGATGCGGCGATGCTCTGGGGCCGCATCCCCCTCCCCCCTACAGGGGGGGGGGGCATCTAGAATCCACGTTTGAACAGAAGTGGTTAGACACTTCTTAAATTTCACTTACAAAACTGTATCTTCCATTCCCTTAGAATCTCGGGCTGTGATAATGTCAGACAAAGCTTGCCCTGAGCCTCTGTTGCGCCTAGTTGTTATAAATATGTTCGTCTTCCCCTACTATGTACTATGAACAGATTGAGCAGATCGGACAACGTGGGACGCGCTATCGGTAGGTTTCTTACTTGTGTTTTTGAATATAACGTATGCTATTATATCTTGTAAATCCGTCATAAATGGGTACCGCGTGTGGTTGTGCTAACACTGTTCTAAGCTGCTATTGTGAGGTATTGATAATCAAGGCGGGCAGAATCTTTAGCGTATGCCGTTAACTTGGCAACGATTGTATTGTCTTATATTTCAGTATTTTAAACCCGGTGGTATTATAGTTATGGCGGTGCAATGTAGGGAAGTTTTGCTACTAGCGTTTATTCCTCAGCTACGCCGCATATAGTTGGCTTTTAGGCTGACTCAGGACGTGGACGATATCGGCTATCTCGTATAGGCGAAACTGTAGAATTCTGGAACGGTTTCTAGAAGGGCCAAAGTAATTTCGGAAATATGTTTTATGTCTCTGGCATTTCGTCTATAAGTGTTCGAAGATTGTACGTGGATTTCGAGTCGATAACGGTTAGGCGATCTATCATCTTTAGTAAATAAATCCGTTATGTTATTTACGAGTACGGATTAGTTACGTGCGTTTTTTATTTCCATAGTTAGGTAAGAATTCGTTCTATATTAGTCTAGTCGCGTTAATGAGAATACGAATCTCACCACGTATCAAAAGAATTTTGGATAGCTACGGACACAACGGAGGGGGAATTTTCCTAACCACTAGATAGATCACGACCCGCCAATTTTGAAAATATGAATTCTTAACAAAAAAAAATAATATTAGCTTTCATGTAAATATACTTCCGAAGTTCTAAGTTCGACTTAAGTTTTTATCTAGTAGCTTAAAGCATAAAGTGTGTGCTTAAAAGTCACAAAAGTTGTAATAAAGCTCGATTCGGTAGCTTAAAATCTCAAGCTTTGGGCTTTTCGTAAAACTTATATTATTAAACTTTATAGTTAGGTATTTAGCTTTAGGTAGTCAGGCAGGTTACGTTACAGTAGTACCTGTAAAAATACGAGTTATTTAAAATTTTACCCACTGAATAAATATACCCCGCGTAAAAATATTTAAATTAATTATGCGCACAATGTTTGACAACCAGTGTTGCTCGGCGTGGAACCTTGCGAGTTTTATTTAGCGCAGTTATTAAAAATAAATTATCGCGCGTACAGGGTGCTCTTAAAATAACCCGTAAATCTTTAAAGTATGGTTTTTCGGTCGTCCAGAGAGGGCGGGCGGTATTGTATTATGATGTAACTGGAACACGGTTCATAACTTGGGGGTAATGTAAACGGCCCTCTGTTAATTAAGATAAATATTATTTTTGTGATGAGATACGAGCGCGATGCTGGGAACCCCGGGCGAGACATTGGTCAACATGGAGACCACATAGATTAGGCTTAATTAAACTTTATCTCGTATTATACTCGCACAATAATAACTAAAGCCTTGACCTCCAATGTCCTGCGAACAGTGAATAATTAATATTTATTACAACGCTAGTGTACTATAATTTTCCTCAGTAGTTAATATTTCTAATTGAGGGGATTAGAAGCAAAGCGCCACTTTGCATATAACGAGAGTGCAGGGCGATGTTTTTGAATACGATTATCTAATATTGGAACGCATGTTTGTGCGTTTAAGTAGCATTTTAGGTTCAGAATATTTTTGAGTTTGTTCAAATCTTTCAGAACGGTAGTACTGGATTTCTTGTCACAGAGACATCATTAATCATATTGCTTCATAAATTCCGTAAAATCAATTGTGGGAGTCTCATTTGATCGACATTAACGATATCAAAAATAATTAGCGACATTTGTGGGGATTTAGGGGGAAGAAAAATGGCTGTCACAGGCCGGTATAATAGGTTGTTACAACACGTACGTGATGTGTGTCATATAATCCAAATATATACAACTTTCAAAAATTAGTAATGCATGGTATATTTTATCATGGTGGAAATGGCGAACGTTACATATGTGTAAAGTGACCACTTAAGCCTACCATACGATCGGTCGTAAGTCCGATACACACCATAAAATGACTTCTATACCTACTTTCCCATAATAATAATAATAATAATAATAATAATAATAATAATAATAATAATAATAATAATAATAATAATAAAATACAGTTTCGTCTCTGTGAGACATCCATAATATACATTAATTGAGCATTTTAGGTATTTATAGGGCTTACGACGTATCGTACGGTTGGCTTAAGTGATCACTTTACACAATGTAACTTTCACCAATTCCACCCATGATTGTGGTTTACACTAGTTTACGGGGGTGACAAATTTGATGGCGGTAGTAAAATACAAATTAAACAATATGAAACAAGTTGTGCAAGGTTGACATAATATATGTACATATACAAGGTTATTTGGAAAACATTAATAACCTTGCAGGACTATATTTCTGCCTTGATTGTGAGTCAAAAATGTTCAAGCAGCCATGACCTATGGTTATGGAGTTATGCAATATCAAAGTTTGCATTTTTTCAATATTTTTGACTTAATTTTTACTAAACGTTGAAGTATCATTACAGTAACCTATATCGATTACGAAAAATTCAGTTTCAATACAAGTTAAAAAAATATATAACTGTGTTGAAACTGCAGAAATTCCAAATCGAATGTTTGTTGAATGAATAAATAAATAAATATCTACAATATCTGAGCAATTAATTAAATTTTATCCCCATTTTGTTGTAAAGCTGCTCATCTCGGCACAGGTTCATCCTAGTGAGCTCATTTAATTAATCGTATGTATTTACGTTCACGATTAATAAAGTATAATTTATAAAACCCGAGAAGTTTTTTAGCTTTTTCAATTGTTTCCAGCGATTTACCAGTCATTCTTCTTCTTCTTAAAATTAGACAATCCGCCCTTAAAGAGCCATTTGTGCCATTTTACAAGTTATATATGAGATGTTGTTAAGAAAGGGTACGATTAATTATATATTTATGTCATTTACTAACAAGAATTTTGATATTATCGCTATCGATATTATAGCAAGAAGATGGCAAATATTCAGAATATTTTTGAGTTTGTTCAAATCTTTCAGAACGGTAGTACTGGATTTCTTGTCACAGAGACATCATTAATCAATTAATTGTGTTGAAACAACCTATTATACCGGCCTGTGACAGCCATTTTCCTTCCCCCTAAATCCCCACAGATGTCGCTAATTATTTTTGATATCGTTAATGTCGCTCAATGAGACTCGATTTATGAAGCAATATACTTTTTTCTGTGTAATGAAATTCTTTCCGAATTACTAACATTACACTAGGATACGCCAGAAATATTTATTATTTCAATTTTTATTAAATTCCTTTTTTTTCCAGTATTTTTCATTCAGAATATTTTTGAGTCTGTTCAAATCTTTCGAGTTGAAATTTCGCCTTGATCAGCTCATTGTAAAGGGTATTAGAGTTCTGCAATGGGCAGGCAAAAAACATGTGATCAAAAGTCTTCTCCTCCGAACCAAACTCACATATCGGACTGTCCACTATGTTCAGTCTGAACAAATGAGCAGCTACGAGACAATGGCCAATTCTCATTCTTGAAATTGTGGAGATATATCTTTTGGAAAGTTTTTTATTACTAAACCAGGGTTTGCTAGGAATATTTGTCTGTATAATTTTTAGACGCATTCCCTTGAGACCAGTTGTAGCATTCCATAATGATATCCAGATATCTTTGGTACGCTTTTTAACACTGTTCAGCCTATCATTCATTGGGCAGAAGAAACGCTGTGGGGAATACTTGAAATTGTGGCATCTTTGGCTATTTTATCCACATATGTGTTCCCTGGATTCCCTGATGTGCAGGGATCCATACGAAAGACAGCTGTTTGTTATTTTTGGACAAGTTAAATAAAAGAACTCTAATTGAACAGATAATATTGTTATTAATCCATACTTTTGTGGCAGATGTTGGAGTCACCATTTGACAGATGTGGTTGGTGTATTGGAATAATCCAAGACTATGGTCCCGTTGTTCATACAATGAAAATGAGTATTTCACTATATAATTTAATGTCCTGTTAATTTAATCTAACTAAAATAATCGTAATCTCAATTAAACAAACCAAACCTAATAACCTAACCTAACCTAACCTCATATATTGCCTATGAAATGTCAAAATATGCAGTGCATTTTTCGAAAATTTAAAGTGTAATATCTTATTTAATACTTACTTTTTAAACGTAAATTATCTTTCATTTTGTTATTAGCACATTCAATAATATTGTGAAATAATCATTTTCGTTGTATGTGCAATGGGACCATTATCTTGGATTTAGCCGGTGTATTTGATGTGTGTGTGTATTCGCGAATGCACAGTGTGACTGTAGATCTCTGCCGAAATGTACAGCCAATTGGCGGGAAGCAAGTGGGCGCTGAAGGCGTGTGGAGGGATGTGTGTGTGAGGCTGAGCAGCTGCGATACAGGATGGAATAGAAATATGTACTCACATTTGACTAGATGTTTATTGCGGTCACAGTTACTTTACAATATATACAATACTGTCGGAGCGCGAGTTATTTCGCGGTGTCACGGGCGCCGGGCGAAGAGCGAATGGCGTTGGCGCCTCGGGCTTTCGGTTGGGCGCTAATCCCTCGAGCGTGATTGGTCCGTTTGGGACGTTCGAGGGACTAGAAGTTCAGGCAGGCCTGGCACGCCACACATATCGAATCGATAGCTGATTTAGAGTCCGAAAATATAACGAATCTATCAGTCATTCAAATTACGCAACTTTCCATAAAACACGTGCTCCGGCTTAGTTTGAAAACGGTGGAATATTGATGAGACACGTCCCTGTCGATTGTGAACAGGGATCGGGTATCTTTATGGCCCATAGTTTGCGTTTTGACGGGAGAACACGTAGCGCCGTAAAACGTATTTGTTCCTCCCTGCGAATCCCTGTATTTCATTTCCTTGAGAGCCTCACCGGAAGGGCTTCGAAACTGTTTTAAATAATTGATTTTGGAATGCCGACCCGAAAACGGCTCTGTAAATAATTATTCATCCCCGGGACGTACAGTTTTTACAGACGAAGGCCGTACGGGAAGCTGGAGGCTCTGTCCGGTCGCACGAAACGGCAGCATTATTTATTATTTAGTTGCGTACATTGTCACGTACTGTTAAGATGTACGCGAAAGGTTTTAGAATTTTTCGGAAAGGGATTAATCGATACGTGTCTTGGGTTCACCGCGGTGGGGGTCCAAATGGAACATTTCTAAACAATTAAAACTTTTATTAAACAAAAAGTCACAGTCGCACCGATCTGTGTTCGCTGGAAAGTCCCGCTTAACTCTGGTAATGTTTAGACGCCGTTCTCTATCTATTCTATGTACAAGGAATCGATTTCTCGAATCTTCTTGTACACATTCGCGTATTCGACTGATTTCCAGATCTTTCTAAAACATTCTAAAATCATTCAAACCGTTCGGAGGTCCTCGTTTCATTCGTTTCTAGAATTTACTCGAAAATCTTCCACTTGTCTCTAGAAAATTTGATTCAGGTCGTTTATATAACACTGATCACTACCTAAAACTTCTCACACGCAAGTAGGTACTCTCGTACTTTATCGACGATTCTCGCACTGATTCTCCCGGTGCTGTCAGTTTCGCTCGTTTCAAATTCAAAACTATTCGCCGTTGCGCGTTTTCCACGTAATTTATAATCGCTCGAGTCCTAGATCTTTCCGGTGTATTTTGATGCACACGGGTTCTTTCCACACTATTGTGTATTGAGTGTTACATTAGTGAGAGATTATAAAGTAAATAAACATTTATTTAGAATAATTTCTTTATTTTTGAGTCCATATTTGTATTAACTACCCTGAATTGTAGTTGTGATGCGGCCAAGGAGACTGGATTAAGAAAATTTAAGTGGATTTTCATAGTCTACCGGGATGGAGTGGAAAATTGTAGTCTTTAATTGAATTAAATCAGCTCGACTTCAAAACAGAAGCTTCTCAGAGTCCCTGTCTAACCAGCTGAAGAATTCACCATTGAATGCAGGAGTTGGAAACCTATTTTAGTGATTAATTATTATAAAAATAATGTACTATAAACTATTCAATAATATATATTATAGATATCTCACAGAGACGAAACTGTATTTCTTATGGGAAAGTAGGTATAGAAGTCATTTGGGTGTACATAGGACTTATGACCTATCTTATGGTTGGCTTAAGTGATCACTTTACACAATGTAACATTCGCCATTTCCACCCATGATAGAATATACCACGCTTTTTCATTTTTTGGAAGTTGTATATATGTTCAAATTGCGTGGAAAGCTTTCACATACGAGTTGTAACCGCCTTTCCATGCGGCCTGTACAAAGCCATTTTCATTCACCTAAATCCCCACAGATGTCGCTAATGAGAAAAAAAAAGGATTTAGGGGAATGAAAATGGCTTTGTACAGGCCGCATGGAAAGGCGGTTACAACTCGTATGTGAAAGCTTTCCACGCAATTTGAACATATATACAACTTCCAAAAAATGAATAAGCATGGTATATTCTATCATGGGTGGAAATGGCGAATGTTACATTGTGTAAAGTGATCACTTAAGCCAACCATAAAAGATAGGTCATAAGTCCTATGTACACCCAAATGACTTCTATACCTACAATCCCATAAGAAATACAGTTTCGTCTCTGTGAGATATCTATAATATACGTTTATTCAATAATATATTCAAATATAAAAAAAATTATTCACTACCAGAGAACCGTCATAGAGACTCTACGACTCGACAGATTCGAGCATTAAAGTCCGTATTTTTATTTATTTGCTTTTTTATCGCATATGACAACTGCGTGCAGACTATAACACGCAATACAAAAATAAATGAGGACATTAATTCTCGTGTATTTCATTTTAGAGTGTTTCACAATGCTGAAAAGTTTGTAATATCTAAATGAAACGCATTTCGAATATGACGGAAATAAAAATTAATCATTTGAGTGTGTATATTGATTGACAAGGAAAAAAATAACCCATAAAAACCAAGTTTTTATTATACTCCCTTTCTTTGTAAAATATAACAACAATTAAATACGAATTAAAACATATAACATAACACTAAACTTACAGTAATTAAAATATATTTCTAAAATGTCAGATGTTTTTAGCTTTGATAATCCACTTCATGCTTTGAAGATTAAATTCTAAAAACATTTGTCAGTCAATTTTGATTTTTGACATTTGTAGATCTACCTATTATGAATACCGACGGAGTAATTCAAATTTAGAAAATATTCCAATTTGAAAAAACCAATAAAATTTCTAAAAATCCGAAATTATACTATAATTATTAATTTTTTTTAACGAAAATTTGATAGATCTTCTTGATCGTCGCCACGAGTCTGCTTGCCAAGTTTCAGCTCGATTGGATTACGGGAAAAGGGTCAAAAATCGATCCAAAGTTTTTGTTGACGGCAAACAAACAGACGCCACGAGTTAATATAAAGGGAGTAAAAATGACTTTTTCATGGATTGTTTCACAAAAGTTCCACCAATATTAGTGGGCTATAGGTTAGGTTAGGTTAAAAACCTTATTTTTTAATAAATTTTTTAAATTTTGCAGTTTAAAAGATTTATTAATCTGTCAAAGGAAGCAAGACTTGCGGTACATAATGGCGTGCTAGTGCCAACCTTGAAGTACGAAAGTGAAGCCTGGAATTGGCAAAAGAGGAATGAGAGTAGACTGAATGCGGTGGAAATGCGGTCACTAAGATGCTTGTGTGAAAAAACTTTGGGATGAACAAATTAGACGTGAATGCAATGCTGGCTGTAGTGTGGTAGATAGAATAAAGAAAGGAGTGCTGAGATGGTTTGGTCAAGTGGAACGTATAAACGAGGAAAGGATAGTTAAGAAAATATATGAGGCTAGTGTTGAAGGCAACAGGAATAGATGGCGTCCGCAAAAGAGCTGGCATGATCAGATACTACTACGCCCTGTTAAAAGCCGCAACAACCGTAGAACTTGTATGAGAAGATATATGAATGTGGCCGAAGCAAAAGTGGTGTGCCAGGATTAAAGAGTGTGACGTTCAATCCTCTCTGCCTACCCCTGCTGGGAAATGGCGTGATGGATAGCTAGTTAGTTAGTTTAAAATAATAATTTGGGCTGTTGGCGGGATTGTACTGCCCGTTTTGATGTCTGCGCATGACTGTGCAGTTGTCTTGCGTGCAATTGTCGGGATGCCTAGAATAACGATATTTTGTAAGAAACAAAGTAAGTAAAACAAAGAGATTTGCCAAATAACTTATGTCAAAATGACAGGTAGGCTATGTAATACTTAAAATTACCACGAGGCAGTCACGTCCCCTGTCAAAACAATTACAGGTTGAACAATAAATTGTTTTGCTGGAGATCAAGAGAAAGTCTCAGAGGTGAAGCGTTGATGACAGAAAGGAATTGACAGGGACAGACTGGTCGCTAACAGTACAGGATAGAGAGCAGTGAAGGGGAATGAGGGAGGCCTGTACTCAAGCGATGAAGAGAAAAAAGGAGTGACAGATAAGTGTCAGCGGTTTGATTAGGAATACTATGCACAGTTATTTTATTTTATTTATTCATGGGAAACTAACAGTACATATAAAAATCAGATTACACATGATTATTGAATAGTGTAGAGGCAATCTTACAAGTTTCCACAGAATTAACATGTTATGTATTAACATATAGCAACAATAACTTGAGTTACACAAAAAAAAGTGAAAGTTTTAAGTTACGAACAAACTATGAAATTCAAAGAATTAAGGTAAAAGGGAAATAAGGAATGGATAGGAAAGGACAGATCGAGCTGTATTGACATACATACATTGCAGAGATGACGCAAAACAAAAACTTCGAATATGACTAGAAGATAAAAATTAATGAATGATGGTGGCGACAAACAATAACTCCATAATTATCTTTATTTATTATAAATACGCCACATTCATTTACCCAAAAATAGACACACCGCAGGGTTGATGACGAAATAAAAAATAATAACCATCATCAGGAGAACAGTAAACGTTAAGGTATCATGCCTAACGACCCCTATTTCATTATTAGAGGTATTTTAGGGAACGATCCCGGGAGGGAGGTTTATGCATTGAAAAAGGTTTCTTGATTATTATGAGTGGGAATTCTTTGGGGTATGTAGATTGATTTAACTTTGTACACAGGAAAAATGTGAATTGCGTGGTTGATTGAATTTAAATACGATTATTTCGGTAATGAGATTCTTTCCAGTTCCTCTGGCCATTATGAAATGGACCCTGGAAATAAATATGATAATAAAATAAAAATATATATAAATTCAAAAACACATTCATATTTGTGAAGTTGTAATTTTTCTTTTTTTCTTCAAGTTCTGTGAAGTTTTTAAAACCAAATTAATTAACCAAATCTATGGACAAAAATAAAAATTAAACAATTAATAAAAATGAGAATTACATATAAGGTCGACATATTCACGGAAATTTACAAGGCGTCTATAGCTTAGTAGTCAGAGCACTGGCCCCGGAAATGAAAAAACTTTTTAAAAAATAACTTTTCCAATTTTTGCAAGGTTTTTATCATTTTATTCGACTTGTATTGAAGATAATGAATTTTTCATAATCGACATAAGTTACTGTAATGATACTTCAGCTTTTTGCAAAAAATAATTAAGAAATATTGGGAAACGAATGCAAATTTTGATATTGCATATCTCTATAAATATTGATTTTAGGTCATGGTTGCTTGAACATTTTAGACTCATAACGTAGTCAGGAATCTACCGGCTAAGTTTCTGCTACTAGCTCTGGTGCACCCTGTCTGTGTGCTGCGCGCAAAATTTCAATCAGTATTATGTTATTGGTAAAGCCCATAAAAAAACATTTCAATTGTATTTTCGTACAAGTTATAAATATTTTTTGAATTTTGAAGATAGCATGATAATGCAAAACACTTTTCTTGATAAAGAAATCATAAATAATGTTCAAAATATAATAAAGAGTATCGCAAATCAACAAATACAATTACGAATTGTATTTGTTGATTTGCGAAATATTAGAAAAAATATCACCTCGCAAGTGTAGAATACGTGGCGTCCAAAATTAACACCGTGTGTCGTACGACAAGTAGCGGTCCTAAGCGCAGATCTGAATATTAAAAGTTTTGTGTATCGTAAACGTATATTATAAAAAGAGCGACTGTCAATTAGGTTTATCAATATTTAACTTTTGAACTGAGCCTGAGTAATGAAGAATATATCATCATCATTGGCTTTACAACCCCTGGTGGGTCTTGGCTTCCTCAAGAGTCTTCCTCCACTCTTCTCGGTTTTGTGCCAGCTCTCTCTAGTTCTGAATCTCTAAGACAGATATATATTTGATGTCATTATCACTACATATTAGTTTGGCAATATCATGTTATATGTGATGTTAATGTAATACTTTGTTAAAGTGTGATTATGATTAATAATTAAATGATTTGAAAATTCAGAAAAAAAAGATTATTCAGATATCTCAAATGCTCTTTAACTCTCACATTAAAATTTCGACAGGTTTTTACAATATAAAACGCTGTACAATCCTTGTACGAAAGTTTATAAACACCTGGATTGTTAAATATGTTATATTTATCTTCTGAATTTAGGAGTTTCCCTATATTATTATTTGTATAAAATGCAGGTCTTATATTTTTCGGTAGATGTTTTGAAATTTGAATCGTAAATGTATTAATATGTAAAATTCTTCGCAAATAATCATTATTATTATTATTTATATTTATTTAAATCGTTTATTAGAAAATGATAACGGTTTTGATAAAACATTAGGACTTTCTATTTTACACATAAATAATTTTGGTCAGAAATTGAATAATTTAGAATCATTAGAAATTAGTAAAGCATGTTAAAATATTATTAATAATCAATTAAATTTAACTACTAGTCCAATTCTTAATATTTTTCTAATAAATTTGTGTAATCAAGAACCAAAAAACCAAAAAACAAAAGACATCATTCATTTTGATATTTTGACATTTATACTACACCCTGACGATGTAAAGGTTTTTCCGAAACATGTAGGTGTATTTAATGAATATAGTAGACTAGCCGTGCCCGCGCGTCTTCGCACGCGTAGATTTTTATTACACTGTTTGGATCGTCATAGAACTTTCGCCTTCTAGAACATTCTCCTTCCATAACTTTCAAGAAATTTATCGAATGTATAGGAACCTTCTAGACACACCGACACAATCTGCCATTCAGTTTAGAACCATATAGAACTTTCGGGAATTTTCTAGAACCTTCTCCTTCCAGAACTTTCTAGAGAAGGTTTTTCCGGAAACTTATAGACTCACCGACACAGTCGACGCGCCTATTTTGAAATAATCTGAAGCATTTTTGGCCTTCCCAAAACAAAACAATGTGCCAGAAAACACATTTTCATCACCCACTCCCACCCACGCACAGCCACCCCCACCAAACTCGCATATTTTCGATGTGACACCAAGGGCTATCCACCACCATAACCACCG
The DNA here is from genome assembly GCA_016648135.1 of Agrypnia vestita. NCBI lineage: Eukaryota > Metazoa > Arthropoda > Insecta > Trichoptera > Phryganeidae > Agrypnia > Agrypnia vestita. The sequence goes on from JADDOH010000453.1 coordinate 13,180, forward strand.
GTGGGTGGTTGTGGCAGGTTGTGGAGAAAACTTGGCGGATAGGGAAACACGGGTTTCTAATTATATATATATAATATATTGATTAAAACAAATAATATATTTTTTTAAGAAATCAAGTGATATATGATGTACTTTTTTCACGCTTCATTACCGTCTTAATTCATCTCATTTACTCACTGATTTACCGTGTATCTTGTCTTCTAATTTCGAATGATGGACCGAAATATCGAGGAGGTTCATCATTCGAGTTGTCTAATCCTTCTGATCAGAATCTACCTTAAAAAGAAAAATCCTATTTTCTGATAGGATCACCTGTGTTCATCGCGGCGTAAATAAAATTAGAGTGGAAATATGTATAAAATAATTTTCCAATATCGTTTTAACAAAAATCCGCCGACGCATACGAAACGGAAGAGCGTACCGACGTCGGCGAATCGTTTCGATAATTTCCCCCCGAAATTGAAATATCGAATATCGAAATTTACAGCTGATTCGTTTTAATTTGCCAGCCAGGCGTTCTGACATATTACCTCGTTGCCAATATTTTATTCATGCCGCCCGATTGCAACCCTTACGGGGAGGGCGATCCCATGAAATATTTATTGGCAATAATGCGCCGCTACGGGTCAGACTCGCCTGAAAGCGGTTAAGAACAACGGAAGGGCGGTCGATCTAGAACGGTGTTACAATGTTAACGAGATATTTGTAATTAATTACTTTTTCCATTAAAACATTGATTATATCTACGTAAATAGAAGCTTGTAGCTAAGGTCATCTTTTGTAGGCAAATTTGAAAGGAATCTGCTTCATCATATCGAAGCGATGTTTCAAAGAATGTTCACTTGTCGATAGATAGCGCTAATATTAAAAGGGTAAAAAAGATTGGCTGCTGCTAAAGGAGGAATTTCTTCTATTCCCGTATATCCTGTTTTCTTGGTTGTTACCGTGTGCTAGCAATGGTGTCGACTGGGTCAATTTTCTATACCGACTGGGCTGAAGACTGCGTCTTATTTCATGGGTCGAGAAAGCTGCTAAGTCATTTCGCGATCTCAACGATATTTTAGGCGTAGGAAGCAGTAATTGATGCTGATGGTGACTACACCACCAAATGATAATTGCACACAATATGTACAGAGTTTGTTTTTATTTTTGTTTTCATTTTTCAAAATCGGGTCTTAACATAATTTTTTCTCTTCTTTTTCTTTTGGTAGATCTGTTGATCTGTGCTACAGAAAATTACGCTTCCTGGGATGACGAGGTCCAGCTATCCCTCCATCCTTTCGGTTGTCTTCCTGGTAGGCGTCGTCCAGGGTGGATTTCATTCGCTGCTGTATGCACGAGTCTGTCACTGTCCATTCTGACTACCTGATCCCGCCAGAGTCTCCTTCTGGACCTACTCCATCGTACTATGTCCCCTATTTTGCAAGTTTTTCTTATGTCTACATTTCGGACACGGTCACGTAGAGTTTTTCCAGTAATGGATCTCAGTACGTAACATGATAATATATTTTTTTTAAATACAATTGCACAAGGTTGGATAATAATTAAATTCTGTGGATTTGTTTAGTATAAATAACATTGGTGTTCTTAAAAAACAAAATAGTTCATTAAAAAAGTGTGCAAGCAATAGTTAATTTTTTTTAAATATATTTTAATTATAATGTATTTTTATTGCACTATTATTTTGGTAAATCTATTTCTTGCATAAAGAAGCCCTAAGGGTATATAAATGAATAAACAATACATATGGTCAGAGAGCATTTTTAGTCCAGGTTCATCAAGTTATCCAGATAGTACGTAGCTTCGTGTTTTTTTTATCGATATTCGTTTTGTTCGCTTTCTCGAAGAATTTTCCTTTTTGCCATACTCAATTTATAATTCCATTTCGTGTTTTGATAAACCTCATTTCGAACGATAAAAGAGTCAGCCTATTTCAATTTGTCAGCAAATGTGAAGTTAGAATCGGTGTAATTTTAGTTCAATTTGTCGGCGGTTCCAGCCAGGATCCGGGAAGAGATTTGAAAGTCGCGTAGGCACTGATCAGTCTCCTTTCTTGGGGCCGGAACGATCAAGAGGTTTGTGTTATATTTTAAAATACAATGGTTATCAGGTCGAATTCTAGCGAAAGGTTCACCCCGCGATGCAATATTTCTCAATCAGCCCTAAAATGGTGTCGAGGGAGGGAGGTCCTGGGCGAGTGATGGACGCTGATTAAATTGTTTGGGCCGAATGTCTTATTAAAGGGTCCCGAATTATTAATTAATGTGCAAATGATGGACCATTTGTTTCCGCCATCCGTTGAAGGGTCGTTTCATTACGCTGATTTACGACTTATTACGGAAACTTTTTTACGCTTTTTTGGAACCAATATCACCCTTTTTACGTTGAGAAATTGAATTTAAAAGAAATTACTTTTAAAATAAATTATAGTTATTGTCAATGGCGAACGCTTCGTTATAAAAGACTTAATTGAGTTTGGCAAACGGTAAGTAATGATATTACACTAACTTTTAATAAGTCAGTGTAATTCAGAAAAGTTTCTTGATAATTAAATTTTCTGCATATGTAATTCCGTCAATCCCTAGCTCCGAAACTTAACAATATAATTGACTCTAATCACTTGCTAAAATTAATTTTAATATGGACCCAAAGTATGTAACAAATTAGTGGAAATCGGTTGCTGTGTATTCATAGCCGAATTAACCTCAAAATGAATAAAAATTCATTTTTAGATAATTGGACTCATTTATTATATTACGTATTTATATTAAAAAAATATATTAAAATCCCGAAAGGCCGTAAACGAAGAAGTTTCTATAATATGATCATTAAAATGGTTAAAAAACATACACTATGATATCTCTACGTGAGTTAAATTACAATTTACAAAGTTCAGAGAGGATCAGAATCTCTCATCGACAGATGAAGTATAAAACTCGATGAGAGATTTCGATGCTCTCGAAACTTGAGTATTAAAATATAAAATTATGGTTTATATCACTTAGAGGTAACATAGCTTAAGTTATTCAGCTAATTTAATGAATATCATCATGAATAATCCATCAAAAATAAGTTTCTGTATCTTTATATTCTTCATCTTCTTCTTACGTTCATTCACTGTTGAGGATACATGCTCCCTATTGTTTGCACTCCAAATCAAGTTACCGGCTTCAGTGAAGTATTTTTAATATAATTAATATAAATAAACTTTGTTTCATCTCTTTTTTATTGAAAATATCAACATGTTTCAGAGCCCATGGCCCCTTCGTCAGGATATAAGTATTTTTATTTCATCGGGTAAGAAGGCTGTGAGATGATATGACTATGAGTCTTTTCATGTATTATAAATATTTGGATCACTGTGTTACTGCATAATAAAAAAATATTTTTCACTCCAGCCATTTGGCGTGTTAGAGAACGCGCCTCTCAAATATAATTATTCAGAGTTGCAAAAAAAAAATGCCTTTATCATTGCAAAAAATGTCCTTGTCCGCAATGTGTTAACATCTCGTCCGATTTCCGCGGCACAAGGAACAATCCGGCTGCGAGATAAATTCAATTTGAGCAAAATAGAAGGATAAATTTCGCACATGACAAGGGTTATGGTCTTCGTCGCGAGATAAAAACAGTCACGCAATATCGTGCAGCAACAAAACTTAATAACGTAAAAGAAAATAAATTTTGTCTTTATGTATAAAAAAAGATTTTGGGATCGTAACACGCATATGCTTTAGATGGATAACCATTCCGGGCCGGGGCCTGCCAGCTCTGGCAGAGCGGGGTCCAATCCGCAACATTTACTTTGCGAAATTACTTGGAGGTGTTTAGTAGAAAGACACGCGTTTTCGAAGCGCCGAGGCCGTATTGGCATGTGAGCATTTGAACGTTGTTACTGATTGGTCGCGCGAAGGATCTTTAGGTTAAATAGCGGATTGCCGTTCGCTTGAAACGTTTATGGACACTCGTATGGAAATATTATACCGAATGAGAAAGCATTTTATGGTGAGTTTTTCAAATTTAGTTTGGTAAAAATGAATAGTAAACTAACTAACTAACTTACCATCATGCCATTTCCCCGTGGGGGTAGGCAGAGAGGATAGAGCGCCATACTCTTCTGTCCTGACATACAACTCTCGCCTCATCCAAATTCATACATCTTCGTCTAATCTGGTCATGCCGCGTCTTCCACGGTTGCCCTCTCTTTCTGGCGCTTTGCATTAAATATCTTTCTTACCATTCTTTCCTCATTCATTCAAAATGGTTTGGGCACGTTGAGCGAATGAATAATAAAGATAAATAAATCAATAATAATGAGTTTTCTTTTCGTATGCTTGAAGTGTTTTTGATGCTTAAATTTTCGATTAATGTAAGATATTTCAATATTATTCATAAAGAAGTTAATACGCTCCATGATGAAGCAATATGAAAATAATAATAACAAATCGCATCTAGCTGATGTTACATTTTTACATAAAATAATTAATTCTGGTAATTAGTTTGTCCCTGATATTTCGTTCCATGAACCGTCTTGAAATACCCATTCACAAAACTTGTTTAATAAAGCCATTTATCAAAAAAATTACTTCATATTCTTCTTCCTCAGCCATCCCTCCACTGCTGGATGTAGGCCTCTTCTAAACTTCTCCATTCTTTTCTAATCTATCCACTACCTGCGACAGGTATAATAATGTCTGCCCACTTTTTCTGAGGTCGTCCTCATCCTCTTTTTTATGTCCCAGATGGGTGCCCAGAGTTCTACCCCGCAGAGCTCTGGGTATCCAGCCGTCTATTCCCTGTCTGGAAACATGATCTGCTCATTGCCAATTTAATTTGGCAATACGATCGACTACATCGACTACTTTTATCCGGCGTCTGATTTTTTCATTTCTGATTCACTAAAAATATCTCTCAGACTTGCGCCTAACATTTGTCTCTCCATAAATGATTTATGTATGGTCCTCGCAGTTAACATAATAGTATCGTTAGCACAGGAAGGATGCATGTTTCAAACATCTTTATTTTTAAATTTGTAGGGTCAACTACCCATTTCCCCACTCGTTTTGACCTGCGCCGAATTCTCACGGAAAATCAATCGCGCGACAAAAAACACGCGCACTCGGAAGCGACATCAGACCGCTGATCTGGCACATCCCGCGCCGCATACCGGAGAATAAATCACATGCAAATTCTGCTGATACTGCGGATCTCAAGCAAGCAAAGGAAAATTAAATATGCTGACAGGCCACTTTTTACACAGGTTTTTGTACACGTCTAGACAACAAGAGCGAGATATAATATGACGTATTGCTGACATCCCAATTCAGTTCATTCCACGTCACGTTGCGTGGCTGCTACCGTAGCATCATCTAGCTACGCAGTTCGTTTCCTCGCCTCAACCACGAGGTCACGCTGCCCGACGATTGCTATCTAGTCCATTTCTTTTCGGTATTTCTGCCATCTGGTTTTATTCAGAGCAAGAATATATTTCACCTTTACCTCATGCGGATCTACATGCTCCGAGTTGCATTTTAAGGTTAAGTTAAATAAAGTAAAACCGCATTGATAGCAACATCGAGATTGTTGGCAGGCGATGATTCCGTCATGATTTTGTCAAATAATAAGAATGAATGTCTCACTTTCTTCAGGATTTATTAAAGGAAGGAAGCATAAAAATTTCCATTGTCCAGTACAAGATGCTGGTGTGGATTACATAGTGATTATGGTATAATTAAAGGAAAGGAACTTGCTATGCCCTTCCGAGATATACATTTTACATTGTAATGTCAATTTGATATTGGACCACAATGTGACGGAAGTTTGTCGCCAATGCACATGAATATATTTACTATGCCTGGTGGTCAATTGAAAAGGGACCAGAATAATCAAATTGGAGTCAACTTAAAAAAATGATTCACGGGCATAGACTCCGTATTTGTAAAAAATAGTATTAAATAATTTTTAATTTTAATAAAGAAAATAAATTTATTTGTTTAGTTTGAAGATCTCCACGTTTAATTAAAATAATATATTTATAATATTTAAGTAATTATCTCACGAGTTTAAATAAAATATCAACTGAATAGAGACACTTTCAAAGTAATTTAATGAATTACTTACAGAAAATGGGGATTATAGATAATTAAGCGTAGCATAAAATTTTATAAACCGGAGAATTTTTAATGATAAGTGTCTAGGAAAAAAAGAATCTTAATAATAATATACATGGGCTTCACCGAAAACATCTAACTATCTATAGGGGAAAGGGTAGTTAAAATGTTATAAATAAGTTGATTATACGTGGTATACTCACCATTTCATAATGGTCTAGTAAACCGCAACAGCTGTCATATTCAAAATAACGCTTTACTGAAACTTGCAAAACTTAATAATAATATTTATTTAGAATATAATTAAGAGAATTAACTTAGTTTATCACCATTTAATTTTTGGTAAAAACCAATAGGTTTCGGAAACAATGTTCCTTCGTCAGGGTATACTTTATACTAATTAAACTTTACAAATTATGAACAATCATACCTCGGTGTCGTGTCCAAATGGGGGAAAATAGTGGGGGGTGAGAAAGAAACAGGTGAAAGGGTGAAAGGAAATTTATTCACGATAGGACTGTAAGATAGATTTTTTTGGTTATTTGTAATACATTCATCATCATCATCATCATTCTTGGCACTACAACCCTCGGTGGATCTTGGCCTCCTCAATAATTTGTAATTCCTACATTAATTATTACTTATTTTACCAAAAAGTGGTGATAAATTAAGTTAATTCATTTAATTATATTCCTAATGAATAACCACAAACTAATAGCAAAATACAATAGTAAAATATTTATTACAATATATATTTTTTTAAATTTTTAAAAATACGTTTGGTCTTCTTGGAATGGCACCAGCTCATCCCGGATAAACCGTTTGTTTATACGATTGTGATTAAGAAACCCAGCCATTGAGGGGGTTTTTTCACTTTGAAGATACGGCGTAATAGCCTGGGAGATAATTCGAGGATCTCTGCCTTGCATACAGAGCTGGGGACCCTAATCTGATGGAAAACAAGACGATATTAACGGTATCTCCCGGCTCCCGACCGTAGACACTTTAGAAATCTACGCAGTAACATGACCATTATATTCGCATCTTCTTACTATGGTATGATGCACGGTAATAACCATATATTAACGTGACCTTTGGCCAGTCTGTCTAATAATGTGAATATATGTTTATGAAAAGAAAATGGTAGAAATCAAGATTTGAGGATTTTGTAAAAGTCCCTAACTTAAACAGACCGTGCAAAAATATTGAATTATTACAAATACACGAATCATATTTTAATCACCAAATCACAAATACACTCCACAGTCAAAGTAATCATAGTCATATAGAAAGAGAGCATAAATATTAGGATTTATAAATATAACTAGATATATAAAATCCTATAAAACGGCCATGTAACACTAATACACATTTGATTTACACATTACTGATACATGTTGATTTTTTTCAATAAAAAGTGGTGTAAACAAAGTTTATTTCTATAAATTATAACTATTACACATACCTAAGTATTGAGTACTTCAGTCAATTACAATTAAAATTTAAAATGTAATATACAGGTGTCTCATAGATAGTAACAAAAACTTTACAAGTGGATTACTTACTGCCTTAATAATGAGTCCAAAATATTCAAATAACCTTGACCTTAATATACGTAAGTTTCTATAATAATAATTATAGTTAAAATTTTTGCAAAAAATAAGTCAGATATACTGAAAAAAAATTAAACAACTATTGACTCATTATCAAGGCAGGAATCAACATGTAAAGTTTTTGCTACTAGATGTGAGACACCCTGTTTATGTGTATGTAATTCAATATCTTTTAATTATATTATAAATGTTATTATTAAATCATATTAACAAGCTATAAGCCCATGAAAAATCACGGGATGCAATAATAATTAATAACGACCCTTGCGGGTAACATGAGCCGCGCGCTGTCACCCTAGAGAGCCCGGAGCCCTAATTGGCAGCTAGACATCATAAGTGTTGTTGTAATTCAAGCCTAGTTCCAGCGAGTCACGGACAGATAGACATTCGAAATTAGGATAATTGACTAACCGTGAAAAATCGCGGAACATTCATGAATAGAAAACTATTTGCTTTTTAAATTTACTTTATTCGCTTAAAATTAAAACTAAATACAGAAAAATAATAATATAAAAATGTCAAGACCGTGTTACTTGGCGGGGCGACACTTGCGTGTTGGCTGAGCCGCGCGCTGATTGCGTGTAACACTCTAATCATCTAAAGTTAAGTCCAGCAAATTAATGACTTTACGGACCGACAGACAGAGAGTTAAATTCTCATATTTAGTTAAAAAAATAACTGTTGAAATTTAAAATGTGTTAGTTCTCCCGTTCCCTTTAACTTTGACAGGACAAAAAAAAAACATGAATAAATCAAAGCTTTTGGATTCAAGTTTTTTTAATATTTTTTACTAACAGAAAGCTATCGGCTTTCGTTGATTACTATTTTGCTCTCAAACCGATAGTTGTTTACAAAAGAGGGAAAAAAGTGATTTTGTGTTAAATATTTATTTTACCAATGTCAAAGCCGTTCGTTATCGGCCGAGTCTAACGATTATAGTTATCGTTATCTACGCATGTATGGATAGCGAGTCTTGATTCAAAATCATTTACATCTTTTTTATTTTTTTATTTTCTCATGTACATACATGGAAAATCTTCTTTCTGCTTGCAAGCATTGTTGCTATAGGTCGACCACAATCAAAAGGCCATTCCCTAGCTTTGTCCGGTAAGAAGAAAGCGGGGGAAAGTTGCTTGGCAAGCTCGCATTACACGCCTCAATGTGATATTCCAAATAAATACATATTTTTTAGTTTATAAAAGGTTACTTACTTACTAGAAAACCTTCTTTTGTGACATTTTTTGCATCGTAACAAGACACATATTTTTGGGCACATTCTTTTATAAACAAAAATTTAACAAATTGCATTTCATTCAAGTTTTACACCAATGATGTATTTGTCGTTAAAATTGTAGAGTTTATTCATTATTCATTTCATTAATTTAGGTAAACAATATCATAAATTATCACCTCTATGTGAGTTCAATAATATTTTTATATTTTACTATTTAAATAAATATAAAATATTATTAAACTCACGTAGAGGTTACAAAGTTTATGTTTTTTTTTACCTAATTGTAGACAAGTAATAATTTAGGAAAATACGTAATAAATTCCAGAGACATATTAAATTCATTCCGATTTGTAGGTTATTCAAAATTATAGTACCGTTATATTTCCTGAATTATACATTGTATGTGAATGGTCTACAAGAAAATTGAAAGACGAGCTTCGTATTCCACCGTTAGATCGCTCATAGTTCAGCAAACGATCGTTATTGCTTGCGCCACCAAACAGCCTTTCGGGTAAGTTAGATTTAAAATAGCTACTATGCAGCACAAGGATTTCTGTGTTCGTGAATTCATTCGTGTAGTGCATTGTGCTGTTCATCTCTGTTTTGTATAAAATTTCTAGATTCAAATCTTTCAGACCTCCTGTTTCAATTGCTATGTGAATTATTTACATATTAAGTATGATTCAGGAAATATAGCGGTATGAAATTAAGTCAATCATTTTGAATTATTTATATCAACTCAATTGCAATGATTGTTCGACATTTTATTCAGGTACAGTGGCAGGTGGTTTCAATATTATAGTAAAACAACATTTAAGATGTTCCAATAATCGCATCTATTAGAGACAACGTTTATAAACGAACATTTGATTGAAATTTTACATATAAATAATAAAGCTTTAGCTATAAGCAAATTTCCATATTAAAAATATGTAAAAAAAAAAACCTTACAGAAAACCAGGAATATTTCAAACTTATGAGAAATGGAAACCAATTCATAATGCCTAAACGTAAAACAACCCAAATGCAGCATCACTATATTTATAAAGCCATTAATTGCTATAATAATTTACCTATCGAGATACGATGCATCAGTAACCTCTCAGAGCAAATCAAAAAAATTAAAATTTTCGTAAAATCAAACATAAATTCATAAATCATTTAAAATTATAGCTTTTTTCAAAATAACTCCTATACTTTCATTATCAATTTACCTTTTTACTGTATTAATAAATAACTTGTATACACTATGCACCTATATATTATAACAAGGAATAAAAACTGTGGCTCCCTCATCAGACTCAAGAGCTTCTCTTCACTGATGAGGTCTACAAGACTACTAAGTGTTTAAAAAAATGTTTAATCTGATATGTTATATATAAGAACTATATTTGTACCATAAATAAAATAAAATAAATAAATAAATGAATAATAAATAATTAAATTTATAAATTTTACGAATAAGCCCTTAACTGATCATCATTTATTGAATTTCTCAATAAAATATATTTTTATATCTATACAAGTTTTCAATGAACTCTGTCCATCTCTCTAGAATGATTTGTATTGAGACGGGCAAAGTTTGAAGTAGTTTCTACGGTTCATTATTTTCTGATCACAAAGCAACTACATAACAAAGTAAAAGTAAAACAGAGTTTTTGAAAGAGACCAAGTTTTAAACTCACAATGTTTAAATGTTCAGTTTTCGGTATTTTACTGGAATACATTCCGTACTAGAAGAAATAGTATTTTTAAACGTGTTGATTACTTTTTTATTATTATTTTTTTTCTAAATTTTGAAAAGAATGATATGATATAACGTAGGGTAATGATACAGATATACTAAATCCACGCAACTATATAAATAAATGTTCGCAATCGATGCGTTAAACTACAGATACACATGCTTATTAGTGGCATGCTCATAAATCAACCGGCGGTTGATCATGCTCATTACTAGCAATGTGCGTACACACATGCCACTAATAAGCAAGGCCTAAAGAAGGTCGATACTGCGCATGCTCACGGGCCACTAATAAGGATGTGTATCAGTAGCTTCAGTATGTTGAATTACTGCATCCCGATCTTATAAACGAAAGATCAAATATCGGTTAGTATATCGACGATTAACTAATGGATGGATGTTAATTAGTTATATTTTATAGTAATATTTTATTTATATTTATAGCAATATTTTACTGCTTTTGTCTAAGGTTTTAGAGCTGTCAGAGAAGAAACATGACCCAAAATTTCTCTCTCGTTTGTTCTTCACCCGACAAACTCGAATTAAACGACAGCTCGACATCGCTATCTGAAGACATTTTTCTTTCAAATTGTAGCAGCATGATACGCATATATTAAATCAATATATATATATATATATATATATATATATAAAGAAACCCGTGTTTCCCTACCCGCCAAGTTTTCTCCACAACCAGCCACAACCACCCACCGGTGGTTATGATGGTGGAGAGCCCTTGGTGTCACATCGAAAATATGCGAGTTAGGTGGGAGTGGCTGCGCGTGGGTGGCAGTGAGTGACGAAAATGTGCTTTCTAGCACATTGTTTTGTTATGAGAATGCCGCAAATGCTTCACACTGTTTCAAAATAGGCGCGCCGACTGTGTCGGTGAGTCTAGAAGGTTCCGGAAAAACCTTCTCTAGAAAATTCTGGAAGAAGGTTCTAGGAAATTTCCGAAAGTTCAATAAGGTTCTAAACTGAGTGGCAGAATGTGTCGGTGTATCTAGAAGGTTTCTGTATATTTAAAAATTTCTTGAAAGTTCTGGAAGGAGAATGTTCTAGAAGGTTCGCGAAAGTTCAATGACGATCCAAGCAGTCTACTAAAAATCTACGCGTGCGAAGCCGCGAGGGCACAGCTAGTTTTATATAAAGCAGCATAGATCAAATTGACAATAGACCTAACCTTAAAAAAATAATACGTTTAACTGTAATACCATTTAACTAAGGGACATTTAACTGGTGATTCGGCTGTCGGTATGGGCCTCCGGTGAAATTTTACCAAAATTTGACTAACTAATGGTGAAAAAATTAATGTTCGTATCAAATTTCCGTTTATTTATTGACTATCTACATTAAATTTGTACAATATACCTCTCCTGGAAGAAAAGAGTGTCCTTAGCGTAGATAATCTCTGAAATAAATGTTTCAAGCTTTTAAACTAATAATTTTGATAAAGAAATTTTTTTAAGTACTGTTGAATAAGTCTACGATATTTAAGTACGTTTTATAGATAAGGTGGCTGTAGAAATAACCAAAAAAGTAATCTCCACGGCGGGGAATCGAACCCCGGTCTCCCGCGTGACAGGCGGGGATACTCACCACTATACTACCGAGGACTTGCAGCTGGGTTAGAAAAAATTCACTTGAATGTTAAGCATTGTGTAGGAAACAAAAATAGAAGACAGCGCTTTTTAAAAATACACCGTACCATTGGAACGGCAAGTATCTGCCGTATTCTGTACTAAGCAATTTCTGTATCTTGACAGTTATTATATAAATTTTGTATCATGTAATGCCGCCAATTTTGACGTTTTAAGTTTGTTAGGTTTGAAATTAATGAATTCAATCAATCAGAAAGCTCTAAAACATAAACAAACGTTAAATTATTCACAATGTTGAATAATGAGCTTTCTTATTGATTGAATTTATTAATTTCAAACCTTTCAAATATAAAACTTCAAAATTGGCGGCATTACAATTATATTATAACTATCAAAATACGGAAATAGCAATATTGCTTATTTCAGAATACGACCAATCATCTGATATTTTTAACAAACTGAGATAATAGTTAAAATAAAACACAAATCACTTTATTTTTACTACTTTATTAGATTATACAATCTACATGTTTCGAGAACAATGTTATCTTCTTCAGGATAAAAGAGAACATTTGTTCTTGAATCATGTAGATTGTATTATCTTATAAAGTGGTGAAAACAAAGTGATTTGTGTTTTTTTTTATTTATTTAATTAATAATATATATGATATTTTTTAAACAATCATACATAGAAAATGTTTACAAAATCAATTTTTTTTGTGTGTAGGTATATCACCTCACTCACCAAAAAGAATTATGATTCTTGTGTGTGGTGATTTTAATAATGATGTCACCACAAAGTTCAAGTCTTCATAGAGAAGAAAAAATATTCTTCGAACAATTGAGATAATAAGCTTCAACATTTTGAATATTAATTTTTAGAGTTTAGTTCATCGTCGATTAAGTAAAATTTTAAAGAAAATGTACTGAAGATATTTTTACTTAAAAGATATACTTTTTAAGAGTATTTAGTTTGATCTTTTCATAATTATTTAAAAATTTATAGGCCTGTATAAATTTATGTAAACAAGGCGAACGTATTTTGTTGGTTTGCGCTTATTTCATGTCTATTTATTTGGTAGATTGTACGTGTGATTTGTCACTCAGCGAGTACGTTTATGTGAGTTGTAATATTATAGAAGTCTCATGTAGATTTATCTCACACTAGCTGTGCCCGCGCGGCTTCACACGCGTAGATTTTTAGTAACTTTTAATCATATTTCATGAATTTGTGTATTAACCTTAACATATAGATACATGTCGTCATCGCGGACTTTTTTATAGAATTTTTGAGTTCTAAACCTTTTCAATTGAAAGTATTTAAATATCTTTTACCGTTAAGACAACGTTCATAAAAAGCGCATCGCTTGACCATTTTTTCGTCGACCTTTTATTTTAACGTGATAATATATAGTCCACTCTCAAACTGGTGAAAGAATTTTTGAAATTGGATGAGTAGTTTTGGAGATTCTCTCCTACATCCAAACATACAAAATTTACCTCTTTATATATTAGTATTAATGACGGTGAGACATGATGAAAAAGATACAACACCATATCTATGACCTTTACCAGGACGTCAGCGTAGTCAAGTTCATTAAGATTAACAGATTGCGCTGGCTGGGACATCTACACCGTGTGGGTGATCTGGAGCACCCAAAGAGGGTGTTGTTTAATGACCTAATGGTTAGAAGAAGTGTCGGAAGACCAAAACTGCGGTGGTTGATGGTGTCGTCGCGGACTGCCGGGCCCTAAGGCAGCAAAACTGGAAAGTGGCAGCCAGCGACAGAGCAGCACGGAGGACTTTCTTGGAGGCAGCTAGGACCCACCAAGGGTTGTAACGCTGAAGATGGAATATATTAGTGTTTAAGGAGGAGATCCGATGATTACTTAAACTAACGATCAAAAATCACCTTAAAATAAGCTTGTTTAGCTGACTGCAGTAACGTTTTTGCTGTTTCTCCCCGTACTATTTTTAATCTTTTAAGATCGTGGTATTTCGGTTTGAATATGTTCCCCAGTTTTTCAAAAGCTGCCCAACCCAGCTGAATACATCCTTTTGATTCTGTCTACCTAGATGTATTATATTTAGTTTTATTACAACAAATAACATGTCAGAAGGAGAAAGCAGATAAAAAGAATGCGACGCAGGTAGACCAAATAATGAGAAACGTGGCCCCACCACGGCGCTGTCAGCTGCGACAAGGGGCAGACAAAGGTGGGACATTCCCCAGATACATGTACGTATTATATTATGCATGCACGTGTGGGGAACACAGGTTTTCTAATTTTCCGAGGCGCGTCTCCTCGATGTTTCGACACGGCACTAGTTCTCCAGAAATGACGATGAAGCGATGAGTAGGAGATATAGTAATCCCGACTTAACAAGCAAACGGTGGTGGCATTAATATCAGCATCAATATTTTCACAGAATGGCAAGCAGAAGATAGCGCATTATCCGAATCCCTTGTTTTATGTCACAACATAATCTAGAACGGTCTACAATTATCTATAACCTTCGGGAAACATCTACAGACGTCTAGAAACACATGGAACCATCGAGAAGCGGCGAAAACCTTCTCCGAAATACTAGAATAATTTAAAAAATACGAAAATACCAGCATGACAGATCGTTCGTTGTGAGGTAGGCGGCGAGCCGCGAGGCCAGGGTGGCCAGTCGTGAGATAATCGAAGCGATAAATAAGGCGAAATAATAGAGCGAAGTACCTAATTGGCGAAATAAACCAGGGCGACTTCTATGTGCGAGAATTGGAAGTTATACGAGCGATAAATACGTGTTACCCAGCGATAATAACGAGTTAATATACAAGTGATATATTGCAAAATAATGTATATTAATAAATAATAGAATTAAGTGACTTTGTACATTGAATAATTAATTAATAAATTTTCAGTGTTTTCATTTGTCTTCCCGCAGCCACAACCCGTGACAATATGTTTAAATATTACACCAATTCTATTATTTGTTGACATCCAAAACAGGCTCAAACAGCGCAACCGCCTCGATGCTCGTATCTTCATATTTGAAAAACTAAACACTGAATTTACATAGTAAAAGCACAACACAGATCGACGGTCCGTACATATATGTATTATCGAATCTGCCAAAATTTGATTTTCGTTTTAGTATCTTAAACCATCCGACTTGCTCCATGTTAAAGAAACTTTAATTTTCCTTTAAACTTTAATTTTTCTTTGTTTGAGACTAAAAAAATTTTTTTGAAACATTGTCTGAAAATTAGAGTAAATTGAATAATTTAAGATAGTACAATGAAAAGAAAAGAATTTTTGCACATAGGTACGTATGTATAAAGTTTTGTTTTGTTGATGTGAAGACGTCTTTAAAATCGATGCCGGGTCTGGGGATGCATTTATTCAAGGAATTTCACATACCGAAGGTTCCTGGTTCGATCTCCTGTGATTTTGATATTGATATTCGATGTAAATTACTTTCACAATTGTCTAACGTTTTACAAAAGACAAGCCAAAATATTGAAAAAAATGCTAACTCTTGTGTCGCTTATCTCCGCAACTGTTGACATTTCATTCAAAGCGTATATAATATTTTCTATTCAAAATTTAATGAAGAAGAATCTCCCTAAGGTTTTTCTACGAGCTACGAGACACATTGTATATACAAGTATCCTGGTTATAATTGGAAAAAGAACATTGAAATTTTCAGGAAGTTGTGATAGTTTGTAGTACGTACAGTTACTCCAGAAAATTGTGGCATTTCTAAGATGAAAACATCGCGGGAAAGTATTTTCTTCCCGAATATTGGAATAATTCGTAGTTTAAGTTATTCGCGAGGTTGGTCTCGTGTTGAGAAACCCTAGTTCAGGAAAGTAGAGCCTCCTCGCTGAACACACAGCCTCCTACCTGTCTTCGCGGGGAAAACTCCCCCGGTCCCTGGCGAGTCTTTTCTCCGCTGTTTCAACCCCCGGAGGACTAATTATTTAACGGAGTTCTCTTTTCTTCCTCGACCGAGGTACGGAGGTCATGATACACCGCTGCACCTGACTAAGGAATTAGATACAAAAGTTCACCGTGTGTACACAACGTTCTGCATTTTGCTACTATGTCGGAAAAAATTTGCAAGAGCATTTTCGATTGTACATGTGTTCATGTTATTTCTATTATTATTTCTTTTTTTAATTGTATGTTTTCAATAGGCCATTAACGATCCTGCTCTAGTGTGACATTAGAGTAACCTACGATGTAAAAACATTTTACGTCGATTAAGGGAATAAAAACAGGAATTATAGAAGAAAAAAAACATTTATTGTGATTAAGGGAATAATAACAGGAATTAAAGAAAAAAATCTTCTTGACGATTCATGACTTAAGTAATTGAGAGTAATTAAAGAAAAAAAACACTATCGAATTATCTGTTCAATTATTTCAACAACATTTTAGATTGACATTTAAAAAAAATATTGATTATATTATTTGTATATTATCTACTTGTTTTATATGAGTAATTCCACCAATATGTTTCGGTAAAATCTTACTATCGAATTACTTTACGAAAAAGAAGAAAATTACGTATCTAGGGGTTTTAGGAAGGTCCTAGAGGTTATCGAATCATTTTGCTTATCTGCTACAGGTTAAACGCAGAGAGGTATTATATGACTCATAATAATTCAATCAAAATAATTCTTGATGTACATTTTTCTCTCATTTACACTACCGTTGGCTCCATATAAAAGAAAAAGATAGATGATAACATAATAGATGATCATGCCAAAGCTCTCAGCGGTTGACCGAGTTACTTATAAAGGCCTTATCGATGATAAGGCATTAATAAGTAACTCGTGATACCGTGAACATAGATACTGTAGACCCACATAAGTACGTAATTAAAATTTTAACCAGATATTTAACTTTTGGAAAACCATGATTGTTGTAAAGAATTTTTATTTTATAGATGTTAGGTTATTGTTTGGAAGGAAGAAGATAAACAGGATGGATGCGCGCTCGAATCACTCAGAATCACTGCCTTACGTGATAGGTGGGACGAGTATCCACTTTTCGTTTATTTATTTATTTATTTATTTTATTTTGGGGAAAATTAACAGCAAATAAACGTCTTAAACATTTAAAATTATGCCAATTACAAATTTTCCACTAATATCAAACAAAAGAAACGGCAAAAAAAAAAGGACGAATATTTAGAGTCCACGTATATATATATATATTTGCTCGGAGTTTCGCAAGATGGCGGAATATTCTACACGGTCGGTTACACGCCAGCCTGAACCCGGAATAATCACGAGGGGTTCAGAAATTTCTCATAAACAACTCCATTGCTTGCATATGTTACAAAATGGACCATTTACCTGGAAAGGAAAGGTGTGGGGACATTTTGCCTGCTCTCACGCCTGTACGAGCTCTGAATAATCATGAGACAGAAACATTCTCGTAAACGACATCGTTGCCAGGATATGAAAGTCGTAATTTCTATAAAAGCATAGATAATTGTTACCGCTGTAGATAGGCAAGCTGTGCATCTGGGATTCCCTTATGGACTTCTGTGTTTATTCCCGGTAACTATTTGCAATTAGGATTTTGGATTTCTGCAATATTGCACAATATTATACAGTCTTTCTGGTTCAGAATATTTTGAGTTTGTTCAAATCTTTCAGAACAGTGCTGGATTTATGTCACATAGACATTATTAATCAATTAATGTATATTATAGATATCACAGAGACGAAACTGTATTTATTATGGGAAAGTAGGTCATTTGGGTGTACATAGGACTTATGACCTATCTTTATGGTTGGCTTAAGTGATCACTTTACACAATGTAACATTCGCCATTTCCACCCATGATAGAATATACCATTCTTATTCATTTTTGGAAGTTGTATATATGTTCAAATTTGTGAAAGCTTTCCACGCAATTTGAACATGTATACAATACCATACAATACAATACCTACTTTCCCATAATAAATACAGTTTCGTCTCTGTGATATCTATAATATACATTAATAGTCTTTCTGGTATTAACTAGCTAACTAATTTACCATCACGCCATTTCTCCTCTGGGGTAGGCAGAGTAGATGGAGCGTCCTCTTCCACAGCGGGTCCTGGTCTTGTCGTCTAGACTGGTGTCACCAGTTTTGAAGCGAACAAACTACTGTCTGCATGCCCTTTCGCAAATTGTTTCTTCGCCGAATAGATTGTTGAGATCGTAGCAGCTTTTCATCCTTCCTCGATGTGGTACAGCATAATGTGCCTTATATGTATATGGTTTTCGAGGTGCATTTTGATTTTCTAACCCTGATAAAGAATTATTTTACGACAAATGTCAAATAAACGTCAAATACGGCGGATAATTATGCATCAATCTACAGTTGCCGGCAAACTTCTTGGACATTTTTCGGCGTGGTGGGGGATTGCGCAGAAGACAAATTTTGGGTCTCGTTGGTGGAATGGTACATGCGCAAACTTTCCCCCACTTCGCCGAAAAATGTTCAACATGTTTGCCGGCATCTGTACTAGGATTTTACTCGTCCTAGGACGTGATGACTAGGCAAGGTCTGTATTTAAGCAAAGAAATAATGTGTTTATTTGACGCACACCGCGGATTGTCAGGCGTGTGCAGTCAGTACATCGAAGCATGAGTTGAACGTGTACACATATTTTGAAACAATATTTTAAAATGTATGTTCTGAGAACACAATTTAAAAATATAGAGGTATCGATACCAGCGGAAAAAATCTATCTACATATACTGTGTCATGTGAAAGACTATAAATATCTCTCGACTAAAAAGATATACAATGCGTGTGTGGACGGCGCCAAGAAGAGAGACGTGGCATGACCAGATTAACCAGATACTGGAAGATGATTACGTTAGAAGCCTCAACAACCGTCGAGCTTGCATGCATGCGAAGATGTATAAATGCGAATGAGGCGAGAGTTGTGTGTCAGGAAAGAAGAGTGTGGCGTTCTACTCTCTCTGCCTATCCCCACGGAGAAAAGGCATGATGGTGAGTAAGTAGTAAAAATATATATTCAAATGTTTAACTATTTGAATTTTCTTAAAAACATTGTGATGGCTAATTTACTATCATCATCAATAATTGATATAAACATATTCTGTTTAAGCTCACTATATAAAATCATTTTTTTCTGTTCTATCTTGTGTATTTTTAGCGTTTACTTTTTATCTCTGTGCTCACATTTAAGTGATGAAAAGCATTTAAACTTATTGCTTTATATTTGTATTACTTGTAGGTTAGGTATCATATTATTTGTTGTTCATTGCATGTGAACCACTCAAAAATAAAATAAAATAATAAATATAAATATGTGTATCGTCATGTGACGTTGCACCGTTAATGTATACGGATGCAAGTATGTAACATGTAACACGTATGTAACATGTTGTTTTTCTTCTTCTTATTCTTCTGCGTGCATTTTATAAACATATATTTAATTTGTTTGTTTTATTTAAAAAATATCAACTATCCTAATATCGAATTTCTGTCGGTCCGTAACTGGCTGGAATCACAATAACAACACTGATGATGACTAGCCGCTAATAATCGTCAATCGTCGCGCCTCCCAGGTAACACGCAAGGGTCGTGATGAATTGTTATTGTATCCCATGATTTTTCACGGTTTTACGGCTAGAATTACATTAATGTATTACAATAAATGAAATTAGATATTTAACTCGGAGGAAAAATACGCTTTCTGTACATCTCTCCCCAACCCGATGATTAATTCTAATTAATTAACTAATTACCTTACTAAAAGATAACCATACTTCAAAGGGAACGTAAGGTAGATAAAAAAAGGGTTTAATGAGTTGACTTTTATTGGCATATTACGTGCTGTTTATTATTTAATTCGGACTGGAGGGAATATTTGTTTTTATTATACAGGGTGTACCAGAGCTAGCAGCAGAAACTTGGCCGGTAGATTCCTGACTATGTTATGAGTTTAAAATATTCAAAAAACCATGACCATCAATAGTTATGGAGATACGGAATATCAAAGTTTGAATTTTTTTTTTCAATATTTCTGACTTATTTTTTGCAAAAAGTTGAACTATCATTACAGTAACCTATACCCATTATGAAAAATTCATTTTCTCGAATACAACTTAAATAAAATGATAAAAACCTTGTAAAAAATAACTTTTTTTAATTTTCGCAAGGTTTTTATCATTTTATTCGACTTGTATTAAAGCGAATGAATTTTTCATAATCGACATGAGTCACTGTAATGATAGTTCAACTTTTTACAAAAAGTAAGTAAGAAATATTGAAAAAATGCAAACTTTGATATTGTATATCTCCATATCTATTGATGGCCATGGTTGCTTGAACATTTTAGTTTCATAACATAGTCAGGAATCTTCCTGCCAAGTTTCTGCTGCTAGCTCTGGTACACCCTGTATAATTATTATACCTGTAAACCTGCTTTATTTATTTATTGTGTCCGGTATTTCATTTGGATCGCATTAATCATTCAGGATTGAAAAAGGAAATAATAAGAACCTCGTTACGCAAACTTAAGCAAGGGGTGAAGGAGAGCTAGGCAATGCGGCGTTGGCTAGAAAAGGTTAGAATCGGAGATTTATCTTAAGGGGTTATATCTATCTCTTAAATAAATTAAAGTAAATTATTTTTTTATGTTCAACCTATTGCACTTAGAAATTCTTTTGATTATTCTTGTTTAGGCATAGATTAGTTAATATTTTTCATTTTTGAAATTTTCAAAATGGTCTCGAAAAGGTCATTCTACGTGGTGTGCGTAGCTGGTGGAGATAGTTATATCGCCAGGGTTTGAATGAAATGAAAAAAAAAATTTAAAATTATATTATATCTATGGTGTATCAGATCGATTTTGTTTCTAAAATAATCGTTTGAGTTAAGTTAATAATTAATAATAAACAAATAATATTATAATATTATATATTGAACAAAATTGGTCCAATATTTTTTGAGATGTTTTATCCACCGGTCTGTAAAAAGGAGTGTCGAGAAAAAAAAAAACAAAAAATAATGAATTTAAATTTAAAATTCAACCACCATGCTGGCTACAAATTGCTATAACTCAGCCAATTTTTGGAATTTTTTGAGGAATTATGACTCAAATTATTCAGTGAACCACATGCTATACGATAAAAAGTTAGTTAAAAAAAAAGTTTTTGAAATGTCAAGGTGAAGATGAAAAGAGTGAAAACGACATCCTTCAAATTTTCAGTAGGTAGAAGAAAGTACGAGATAAACAACCAGCACCAATTAATCAAAATGGACCCATTTTACTTAGGTAAGTACTTTGATAAATACTTAATGACTTATACTCAATGAATAAATATTTAGCAACTATGATAGTAATTATGTACAGATCCACAAATTCATTTAACACAAACTATCACCACATTGACATTTTCAACGCAACAATAAGAAACATAAAACAAACAATATCTACACTACCGCACCCAAACTAATTTGTACATTATATCTTCCTTTCTACTCCCGTCCTACATTCCCCTCCACCGTCTCCATTCGCTATTAATGTATGTTAAAGTAAATTTTTAAATTCAGTGAAAAATCTTTAAGATTGTTTTGCTGTTAACTTTTCCCAAAACAAAATAAATAAATAAATAAATAAATAAACACACAAATACACACACTCACACAAACTCACTATTGGACATGTTTTTTCTTATTTTTTATCGATTGTATATATGTGTTTTCTTGTAATTGGCCCAAAACTCTGTACATCAATTATTGCTTTTTTTCAAGATTGATTAATTATATGGCTGTAAGAAAACCAATAAATGAAAATAAAATAAAATAAGTTTACGAAATTTTTTCAATAATGATATTATATAAAAAAATAGAAATCCTTTTGGTTCTTGGAAATGAGCTTAGAAATCGTTGAATGTAATCACCAATTTGCACTGCATACTGCATATGAATTTCCCCATAAACTTTCATTAATTAGCAGACGTCTCGACGGTGGAAAATGTGAATTTAATGAAATCCGTAGTCACCTACGATGCTAATATCTTATTCATAACTAAATAATTCATATTTTCCGACGAGATAAACACCTCCATTGCTATATTTCAGGGGCTCTAATGCTTGCTACAGAGTTACATATTAAAAGGTAATGGTTGATATACAAACCGCTGTATCAAAATAGTTCAGACGTTCTAGAATTTAGATACCCGTCAAAAAAGACGTACATGAATTTCAATTTTACATTGGTTTGTAGTTTAAATATCCGCGTGGTATATAAATCAACACATACCTATTTATCTACCATTATGATTGTTTCCACAATTTTATTTGTAGAAATTATATAAAAAAACTAACCCATAAAAAACAAGTTTTATTATATTCCCTTTCTCATTTACTAGTTGAAACAGCTTTGGCGCTTACCCCACGCGTTGGGCTTGAGTCGGGCGACGCTACGAAAGGGAGTAATAAAAAATTTCGAAAAATCCAAAATTATAATTTAATTCTTAATTTTTTTAAACGAAAATTTGTAAGATCATTATAATCCTCGCCACGAGTCTGCCTGCAAAGTTTCAGCTCGATTATATCACGGGAAAAGGGTTAAAAATCCATCCAAGTTTTTTTCGACAGACAAGCAAGCAGACGCTACGAGTTAAAAGAAAGGGAGTAAAAAGTATTAGAAATTTGTTTTTCGAAAAGCTTTTATTGAGAATATTTTTGATAAAAGTGTTCAAGAGAAATCACTCTATTATTATATAGAGAATTATAGGTATATATTTTGGCAGCGTGTGAACACGGGTGTGAGAATAGAGCCATCTAGCATATTGATAGCGTCAGTGCAGGATATTGTTGCATACAGAATTATATTAATTTAGTTGACAAAGTTAAGCAGAAAGTGTCAAAAATTTAGATTATTTACTTACATTTCACTGAAAACCGGTGCGATGTCTTCCTTGTTCTTAAAACCCCGAAAAAATCAAGATTAAAAATTATTTATTCAAATCGAGACTTGAAATTTTCTCCACGTGATTCCATACTACTTTATATTTTCTCTTATTTTACAATAATACGTCAAATTGTATTATTTTGTGTCAGTAAATTGGATATGTGAAAACTTCAAATCTCATGATGGAAATGACGTTGAAAGCTGGAAATAGTTGCGTTAACCTATAAATTCTAGACGAAATAAGATATAAAGATATAAAAACTACGATGTTGTAATTCACTGTTTTTGTTACTTAGCACAGAAAAATTTTCCGCTTTTTATTTAGTTAAGATGTTGAGATAGGTACTTTAGTAGTACAGTAATGAAAGAAATTTAATATTGAAATAATCATACGTCACTGTCCTCGTTAAGGTATGCAGATTTTGCAGTGATCGCTTCATCAACATTGAACCCTGGTTACGAGGTGAGCCCGCGATTCTCAAAAGACCGAAGAGTAATGATCGTTACGTTGGGAATTTACGCGAATATCGACCCACCACTTGAGGGTCTATTATAAAGTACAAACAAGAAATAAATCTCTGATTCCTATGAAAAAGGGACGAGCTTTAAATATATATTGGCAAAGAATGTTCTTAGGTTTTCACGGCCACTCAGAATCTTCAAGTTTGTGTTTACTGGGGTATTATGCCGTGTTGTTACGACCTTTCGGGCCGACGTTTCGGATCCCATTGCAGGGTCCATCATCAGGGCTGATGTGTTGTCTTGAATGTTGGTGTTGTGGTTAAGTATCGGCTTGCAATACCGTGCCGAAGTCATGATGTGTTTGTATTGTGTTGTATGTATGATTCATCTGTTGTCTGATCACTATCTCTGCGGAGTCTGCGACGAGAATGACTTTGAAGCGCCGGATACCAAGATGTTTTTAATTTGAGACCATCATCTCTATTAATGTTTATCGGATGCTTGTAGATTTCTAGTGCTTCCTTGATAAGACGCGCATGGTGACTCTTAGGCTTTCCAAGGATTTTCGGTTCGAATGCAAAATGATGGCCGGTATCCAGAAAATGCTCAGCCAGTGCTGATTTTTCTGGATGACCGAGTTTGCATGCCCGTTTGTGCTCGTTGACCCTTTTGGAAATGGTACGCGCCGTTTGCCCCACGTATACTTTATCGCAGTCTTGACAATCGAGTCTATACACACCGTCTGTTTCTAAGCGATCTCGATCCTTCGCTGATCTCAACATATCTTTAATTTTGAAGTTGGTACCAAAAACTGTCTTAATTTCTCTTTTCTTGAGAGCTCTGGCAATTCTGTCTGTAACGCTTTGGACAAAAGGCATATATTGGCAATAACATCCTTTTACTTTTACTGGGTGACAAGCCATTAAATTTATAAAAAAAAAAATATATGCTCAGACGCGTGTGTCACACCATCCCTGCGTATAAATCTGTCAAAATCATTTTAATTGTCCATCCTTTGCACGCGAAGATTTTTATTAACTTTTGGTCATATTTTATCAATTTATGTATTAACCTTAACGTAGAGATGTGTGTAGTCCCGGAATTTTTTTGAGTTCTACAACTTCTCTGTAGAAAGTATTTAAATATCTCTTACCGTTAAGGCAGCGTTCGTAAAAAACGCACTGCTCGACCAATATTTCGTCGACTTTAGTTGTAAAATAGGTCACCACGAAAAGCCCTCTTGTTTTAACGAGATACTATAGAGCCTATGTCTATTCTGAAAGTCCATTCTAGATATTGGTGAAATAATTTTTGAAGTCGTATGGGTAGTTTCGAAGATTACCTCCCACATTCAAACTTACAAACTTTACCTCTTGGTATGTTTGTCCAGATAAACATTTACGTCCCAGCAAGGGCTAATAGAACATATTGCCTCTTCCACATTCCTGTTGCTCTTCTTGGGAATTTGCCGACCTTACAACTACTTGTTCACCCACATTGATATCTATCTCTTGTCTCCATATGAACTAAGAATCCAAGTGAATATTATTCTGCGTCGAAACATTTAATTAAAATATATAAAATGCTTTGCGACGCAAAATATAAATGAAGTTTCACTTGAATATCTTATTTTGCCTTTGTTTTATTGTCAATTACTTCATTATTTCGTTTCATTACGTTATAACTCATTACTATTTCATTACCCCTTTATATTTACCTTTTTCATTCTGTTGCTATTGTTCTTATCTTCTATTCTTTATTTCTTCTTATTGTTTATTGATCTTATTGTTGTTCAACTCTATTAACACGCGTTGTATTACCTATATAAATCGCTGGAAAAATCAGCGAGTATATGCTAGAATTGTTAAAGCTGTCGTGTATATCTGAAGTGCTTACTAAAAATTTAGGTATATTATTATTTGTTCAAAACACGGGTCTAATTTCTGGTGAAAGGTTCTTGACCCCTGAAGTAGAAAAAGTAAAACTAATAAATAAGATATGACGCAATTGATATCCTAGGTTATTATTTAGTATTAGTTACAACGCTACTGTGGAACAAAAATTTATTTGAGGACAATTGTTTTAAATTTTTCGTCAATAAATTTTTTATTTAGAATAGTGTCGACTTATTTTGATTCGTAATCGTTATTTGTAGCTATTTGTTTAAGTTATAAATAATTCTAATAATTTTTTTCTAGTATTCATATGTGGGGTATAAAAACAAAGGCAACAATATCAATACGAATGCAGTCATGGGGGTTACTAATATAGAATGTACTGAATTTGAGTTTTTATAGGAAATATAGCCTAAAAATTTATAGAAAACATGATTTTGGAAGGGATAGATAGATACCTAAAATTTAGAATTCAGTTCATGTAATAACTTTCCTTACACAATTCCTTCATTTCGCTAAATTTCTTTTCCCCTCGCACTATACGTACGACCATCCTTGGCAATGTTTAGGTTTATTGTTTCATCGCGTTCGTCCATCTTTTAGACTGTTCCTCGTTTCGCGAGGATGCGAGGTTATGAGTATAGTTCACCCACCTGAAGAGGGGGTATAACGGCGCCCCCAGGATCCATATTTTAACACATCTAATCGGAAAACTACCAAACAATTTTCACCGCAGACAAATAATGTATCCGAAGAGCGCCCGCGAGCTTTGAACTTCCGCCGGTTGGATCGCTCTCCGACGTCTGTGTTCTGATTAACCTGCCGGCGGAACTTGGAAGCACGGAGAGGGAGCGGGGCAGACGTTCAATCAGCTTTCATCGGCAAAGTGCAGGTGTAGCGATGTGAACCACGATATAAACCAATATGATAAAGTCTCAAGTGGAACCGATGCGACGTGAAATAGACGAAAGTTGTGTGACATTCATATACTCGTTTGTTGGATGGATTCGTGAGATGGCGATCTTTGAATAATATTTTTACATTGATTTATAATGAATTCTAAATTAATTATAAATCAATAGAAAATTGTTCTACGACAATTAAAACAAATTTTAAGGTAAATCACAAAGATACAAAATCAAATTATATATAAAAATTGCACTGGCTACAAGACTTAAGTGGATTTCATTTATAGATGTAAGGGCCGTTTGTTTGATTAGGAATAAGAGTAATAATTAAGAAAAAAAACTCAGGTTTCGTTTTAACTAACTTTTTGCTTGACTATACTCTAACTACTGATCAAACAACCGGCCCTAAGTGTTTTTTTTTCTCTTTTCAATATTAACGATTTTTTAAAGTTTTTAGGCGCCATTTTTAAACAAAATATTGAACCAGGGTAATGAGACATAACAGCTAACGATATAACAAGATAATAAGACAGTTTACGAACATGGTTATATATTTGAATT